>JAOBRG010377211.1:0-10000 GCA_027574985.1 Umimayanthus nakama
TATGACACACAGGAAAAATGCTAGCTATAATAATAATAATAATAATAATAATAATAATAATAATAATAATAATTATTATTATTATTATTATTACTATTATTATTATTATTATTATTATTATTATTATGACAATAATAATAAGATAATGACAATGATAATGATAACGTTAGTGATAGTGATAGTTATAACGATAATGATAAAATAGTAGTTAAAGAGTCTACTTACTAAACCAAAACGGGGTTGATTTTGGCCATGATGTGTGTGCGCAGAACCCGTGTGCATGCCTGCTGTCTGGAAAATCGGCGCAAACCTCTAAATCCTCGGGATAGCTACGCAAAAAATCTGGACAGTCCTTGGCAATGCTGATACAGTCCGATTGGCAAAGGCCGTAGTAGCGTTTTGTTTCTCCCGGATAGCATGGTTGAAGAAACATTGCACAAAATATCTTCCTTATTGCCGCTTCACACTTTGAGAATTTCTTTATTGCTTTCTCAATGAATGGCGGAAGCGAATAATCTGAGGCGTTTAGGGAGGCGAAGTCAGCGGTTGTGTTGTAAAACAATTTTAATATTCTTGCTTGTGTCGTGTTTGATAGTATGGTGTGACTGTACCCCTGGTCACCACACATCGGAATTAACCGCTCGTGGCATTTTCCCAATGATGAAAAATCTAGAGAAATCAAAATTAATGTCACTTGGCGCAAGGGGATTGAAAAGCAGCTGTGTGTATATTAAAAGGTTTTTAGCAAAAAAAACCCGCTTGTATCATTAAAGGTATTTCTTGTATCAATGAACTAAACTTTTACGTGTACAATTAAAACAAAAAGCATTGTAAGCTTTCGACAACAACAAGTGTTTTTCTCATATAATCATACTGCTCCTCCTCTGCTTGAATAACGGCTGACTTATAATGGTTGTGGAATACCTGGCCGATATTTCACCGGGGGAAGTGGATCTCCGCAATAATCGGCCGTTCGGGTATATGCCCTTAATTGTTTAATAGGCCTTGGTTTAGGCCCTTCGGTCAAAAACAGTATGTGTTAAGGCCTGTTTACACGTCACAAACTAACCCAGGTTAGTTTATGTCGTGTAAACATTGCTAACTCGGATTCCACCCGGTTGATTTAGAAAAGTGTCGTGTAAACACAACCCGAGTTAGTGTTAACTCGAGTCGGACCCACGTTAGTTTGTGCCTTGTAAACAAGGCCTTAATCGTTGGGTTTAGTTTGGGACAGGGTGTAGGTTTTGCAGACATGGTTGGAACTTTTTAAAGTGGCCAGTCGAGGTAGGGGTTCACAACTCTACCAAATGCTGGTAAGGAACAGTGCAAGAGTGAGGATAGTGAGGGTTTCGATAAGCCAGCGGTACAAAATACAATGGAGTATTTCCCACCCACCCCTAATCAGAGAGACATAGATGAGTTAAGAATTAATCAAGATTTCCTGCAAATTCCTCTGATTGGAACTGGCGTACGGGTTCCTTTACACGCTAAGACAATAATTGAAATAAAAAATGCAAACTATTCGATTTCTTTAAACTGCTAACGTGCAGACTTTTCCAAACTGTTTTTATGTAAAAGTAATTTAGATAGATCTATAATAACAAGTATTATTTCCAAAATGCCACCGTATAGCTACGAGTCCGTTTCACGTGCAAACAGAAAGCGTAACTCAGTAAAGTCCAGGGTTTCAAGAGGCCAAAAGCTAACAAACTCACCATCTCGGTTAATTGTCAGTGTAAAGTTGTGGGGCTCAAAGCACTCGCCTGACGCGGCTGTTAAGTTTGGTAGGACACTACACCAGGCTCCCCTGAACTCACGTGAGTGTGACGATATGAGGTTGGAGCAGCCAAGCACTGCCTCGGCACAAACCCTGCGGCATGGGGCGAGCGGGGTACTTCTACCTTCTTTGCAGAGCGGCAGATAAAACGCGCAAGTCATTGCCGCAATGGCCTTTGATGCTGTTGAGCAGTTCGATTTGTATTCGAAGGAGTAGTTCATAACCATTGATAACATTTCCTTGTCCACATTAGAGGGCAACTTGAAAGTTTGGCTGTGACCGATGTTCACGCAGTGTGGGAAAAGATCTGGGTCGAGTTTCTCGCATGTTTGTGCTACGGCTGAAGTTATTAACACAATGGTTAGGAGGAGACCGGAGAACGTGGCTCCCTGGAGGGGCTCGCACATCGCAACTCCCTTACTGGTAGTGATTTGTTCCTGTAAACCCAAGCGCAGTTTCCTTGTTAGAGCGGTGTCAAACTCGCCTTAATGGTGATCTTTGGACTAAGTATTTGGCTGAAAACCGGCGTGTTTTAAAGTACTGGTAGACAGCTCCGAGGGGAGTACTCTTCTTTATTTATTCATTTATTCATTCATTTATACATTCATTCATTCATTTATTTATTCATATATTTACTTATTTATTTATTTATTTAATTATTTACTTATTCATTTATTCGTTCTTTTACTTTTAGTTATCATCTATTCAGTTGTTTATTTATTTGTCTTTTTTATTTTTCCACCAATATCTAGATACAGCTGTTAAATATGTTAAGTCTAAAAAATGAGTGCCCGTATTCTTTAAACAACAAATATAAAAGAAGTGCATATACTGAAACAAATACAATGAAATATTGACGCAAATGTCGAGAAAAAGACGAAAGGATAGCAATTAAACTAACAAGGGTTCTAGTTACACAAACAAGGTAACATCGATTGTTTAAGCTTTTGCAGAGATGATATTTGCCTAATGTGTTTGGATAGTGTAACCCACACCTTTGTGCCCTTTAATAATATATTGGAATGTGCTTTGGTCCAAGCAAAGGGCAAGCGAAGTTGATCTTCAGTGGCGGATTTAGGGGAGGGCCCCAGGGGGCCCGCCCCCCCCCCCTTTTTTTGACGGAATTTTTGTAAAAGATTTATAAGAAAACAACTGAAATGAGCATTCAGCAGCCATTTTAACGGATTTTGGGCCCCCTCTTTCTAGAATTTTATAGCTTCTGGCCAACTGGGCCCCCTCTTTCAAAAATTTAAGAAAAAGATAAGCGGGCTCAAACACGTCCCGCTGTTCAAGGCATGGTTTTCAAGCCTTCAGTCAGGAACAGGGTTTATTAATCGTTGAGTTTAGTCTGGGACGGGCGTAGATTTTGCATGTTCAGTCTGGGACGGGTGTAGATTTTGCAAGTTCAGTCTGGGACGGGTGTAGATTTTGCAAGTTCAGTCTGGGACGGGTGTAGATTTTGCATGTTCAGTCTGGGACGGGTGTAGATTTTGCAAGTTCAGTCTGGGACGGGTGTAGATTTTGCATGTTCAGTCTGAGACAAGGTAGGGGTTTCCGGTGGCCAGTCTAGGAGAGAAAGTTTCAGTCTGAGGCAAGTTGGGATTTTTGGTGGCCAGTCTTGGACTGAGTATCGAAACTAAAAAAGGGTTTGGAGCCGAGCCAGCGGAACATATCCACCAAATACTACCAGGAGTACCTTGTGGGAGATAGGAGCTATTTAAACCAATCCCTGATTTGGTTTCCCCAACGACCTTGGCTGATATTGCATGTGTGCATGAAAGTAAATATAAGGCATATACGGTTATTCGATCGAGTTAGTTTTTTCAAACAAATTAAAATCTATTTTGTGGTTTGACCTCACAACGATAAGTTTCCGTACATCTGTGGGAATTTAATAGGTGCTAGGCCTGTTAATAATAAGTAAAACAGATACTTCAAAAATAACCTGCTTAATGCAACAAATCGACGGTATAATGTCACATTTAAGCCTAACTTATACAAGACCAGGGCTCTAATGTGAGAGTTTATGGTAAAAAATACCACTAAAAGCTAGTACTCACAACGTGTATAAGTTTTACCTATTTCGTTTTTTAAAATGGCGGCCGCGAACAGTTTTCTACAAGCCTAGGTTCAGAAATAGTTAAAGCGGGACGAAAAAATTTTGACGCATTTTGCCAAGTCGCTACGACCATCCTCTCAAAATTCGGCCCGTCTTTCTTGTCTCTGTTGTCTCGAAATTTCGTTTCGAAGTAATACATTTTTAGAAAGACAGAAGTAGCGCACAAAGAGTGACCGAGCTTGCTCGTAAGCTAAAGAAAAACAGATGTTTCGTTTCATGGTACTTCATGCAATAATGTGAGAATTTAAGACTGAACACCAAACGTAAACGGGCCTTATTTGTGAATTTTAAATGAGACATCATGTCGGCGGGTCTCCTGGCCCGAATGCAGAGACAGAGCACGGGGCACCCCCACACCCACCTCCAACTCTTCCCAAATCCCCCCCCCCCCCGCACAGTACCCAAAAAGTAACCTACTGAAAGGATAATTGAAGGGTACGTTAAAGCATGAAAGCAGTCATTTATCCGAAAACATTCGATCTACTGCACTCAATTTTGAGCAAGTACTAAATTGAGCTAACAGGTTTAGCCTCGTCCGAAGTCATCCTCCATCGATTTGCTCCGTTGGCCCGGTCGCTAAGTTTCACCATTTAAAAGGGCGCATGGCGTAACAACACTGACTGGCGCCCAGTCTTAGAGCGCCGACCGAAGAGTTAGGCAATGCCGTCATCGTAAATATTAAACTGCTCCTACATTATTTTCATGCTACACCACAAAAATCTGAACGATCGGTAAAATAACCTTTTTGCAACAGCAAGATGTCAAAATCAAAAGTATTCTTTGAAGCGATGGTTCATTTTTCGAACAACCATATTGATAATTTTATGAGAGCTGTTTTAGTATATATTAGAAATATAATTTTATGTTCAGTATATACAATTTCGTAAAAACCCTTATATTTTGAAAAATTTAAAACCTAAAAAACAATACCGTAAGCTTTAGTTTAAAAAAAAACTGCTTCCAAAATTTGTAGAATTCGTTTTCGGTTTGCCATCTTTGTGCGCAATTCATGACTTTTGAATACTTACCAACCAGTAAAATGCTCGTAAAATATTTGTTGAGTACATTTTTTGTATAAGAACACATATTTTCTGCAATTTGGGGTAAACTTCAGCCTCAACTAGTTAACATTCTTATAATCAAAGTTCTTGCAAGACAAAAACAGAGTAGCTCATTAATTATGCACCCTATTGTTCCAATATGTCCGTTGGCCACTTGAATATTTTGTCTGGTATGTACAAAAACACTTCAAATGTTTGCCTGATAGCACTGAGCTCTTCCTGAACAGTTTCAAAACGGTTTAAAATTGCTCTCAAATGCTTTCACAAACAACGAGGAAATGAACGCACTCTAGCTCTTTTTAAAGAACCCATCAAGAGAATGATGAGCTTCAAAAATGCAAATATTCCGAAACACTGTTTAGCACCTTAGGCTAAGACCAAAATCGTCTTTGTTGAATATTGTATTTAAGAATGCACCTGAGAGTAATTTTATACTTTATTTAACGTTCATTAAACATGGTTAAATGTTTCATACATACCTAAGAATTTGAAGTTAAATACGTATTAAGCATGATTGTTTAAAATAAATTAAATTAAGTTAAATTAAACAGAATACTGATAATGCATTTAGATTTATTCAAAATTGCGACACCTTTGCCGTTATTGAGCATTTCTTGAACCTTTCCGTGTTTAGCTGGTCGCGATTGGGATCTGACTTTTATGCGCTGAATTACATTGTAAAGCCGAAGAATGAATATGCACGGGGCTTTTGCCATTTTTCACTCATGTTGGGACAAAGAAAGAAAGGAAGTATAAAGAAGTTTATTTCTGTAATTTTTGACGGTGGAACAGAAAACGTCTATATCGTGAGTGAGCAATGCGGTTTCACAGCTGATCTGGGTAAACAAGCATGCAAATACAGGAACTGAGATATATAGATATCAGGAACGTCCTTTGAATGTGTTCTTACGGGTATAGACATAGTTTTAAAAATATTAAGAACATTTAGGAACGTTTGAGACTTAAATCTCAAAACTCAACCTCGGGCTAGAAAAAGAGACGTTCTTGTAAAAACACAGAGTGCACTGAAATCACTCACCTGAACTGGTTGAGCAAAGGAGTTGTGAGAAATGAATAAGGTAAAATGCACGCTTCTTTCACACCTCTTGTTTGTTTACAGTACTTTTGTGTCGTCTGATTTGACTTAGTATTTGAAGCAGATCAAGCTTCTTTCAGAATCGACAAAATCTGAATCACCCAGATTTAACGAATCGAAATGTCCATACACCGCCAATGAAAATACGACCACGGGGCTAAATGGGAGGTTAGCAGTGTTTTGAATCATTCACCAATCAAACAGGTGGCCAATGAACAGACTCTGAAGTTAGTCAGTAACTACGGCTTCCGTTAGAAGTTAAACCACGTGATTACAAGCCCTCTTCTCATGCAGTCGCCCGGAAAGGAATCAAGATTGACTCTCTCTTTTTAACCAGAGACAAAATATTGGTTAACATTACAAAAGAAACTGACTGTGCAGTCTAAAAAGGATGAAGACCTATTTTTACTAAAAAGGTAAACGCAGATATAGAATCGACAGCAGAAAAAAAACCCCAAGAGGACACATAGGCACGCGCCTGTGTCGCATCCACTATTTTCTTCACTCTCGCGTCCCTAGTGAGAACGAGCCTTGAGTGGTCATCAAATTAGCAACTGATAGTACAAAGCCATTGGTCTCTGCCACTTCCGGTCGTCCAGAAGAAAATGCCGGGAGAGCGAATTCCATTCTTCACGGAACCCTAGTACTCGTTTACTACAATATTTTGCTGCAAATTTCGCTTTTGTATAAAAAAGGGGGGGAACAAAAGGGGAGGGGGGATTTGGGCACAGGCCCCCTCCCTTGGATCTGACGCTGCAAAAGGGGGCTACATGTTCTCTTTTCGAAATGGATAATTACAACTTAGAATGTGGCCTGCTTGGCTTCTTAGAAGAACCAGATGCTTCGGCCGATACTCAGCATCAGCCTTAATAATCTTTGCAAGTTCAACCTCAGTTCGTTTATAAACTGCTCTTATTCAGTACGTAAAAGAGTTGTTCTAGTTGAAAAGTTGTGTTTTGTCGATGTGAGACAGCTAGAGCCGGCGCGAGGTTGTCTTGACATATTCTCAAGTTTGGACAAATCAATGTTCAATTATCCTGACGTTCGGTTCAGTGTTCCTCAATGTTCGGTGCACAGCAGATCTGACCATATATATCATTTTCAGTGCATTCGAAAAGATATTCACCTTCGAACTTTGAAAAGTATATTACTATTCGGAGAATAGCATTAAAGCTAATCGTGTATTTGCGTTTCAAATTCCAATACGCTTTGCACTTTTTAAACAGCAACATATTCATGCTGATATTGGCCATATTGAAGTGAAACTATCCGCTTTCATTTGTGTCTGTACGGGACATTCAGACGGGGGTGTATAACAAGAGGTTTTCACTTCATCATCCTCTGTCACACCGAGAGAGAAGCTACAGCAAAAGCCCGCATGAACCTAGAATCTCTCATTTTGAAATATTAAATAAAACAGGTTCCTATATGGAAAATTGAATGTTGGATCATAAAAATAATCTTTTAAGAAAACAATTTTGAAGTACAGTATTTTGTATTTTTTCATGTTTTCTGCCAGAAACATACACAATCAATCTTTTTTCTATCAATCTATACGGTTGAACTATGTAACTTACAGATCACATTCTTCCGAAATACAGTACTACTCAAATACTATACAATACTACTCAGATGTTATAATGACTTGTTATGTTTGGATTGAAGTTTATAAGATGCATCTGTATATGTAGAAATTGCATTTAGAACATAGCTGGCAATTTTTCGCGTTCAGAATAGTTTAGGAGAATTCTGTATTTTAACAATTTTGTTTAAAGTAGCAATGTTCTAAAATAAATGGTCCATGCTTTAGCTGTACACCTATCGAGTAATGGATGCACTTGGGCAGTTGGGAGAGCACTCGAGAAGCTAGAGAAGCACTCGGCTTCGCCTCGTGCCATTCAAACGCTTCTCTCGTGCTCTCCCAACTTACCCGCGTGCATCCATAACTCGATAGACGCACACCAAGTATGGACCATTTCTTAATTAGTAATATAGCATTAGTAGTCATACTAGTGCTTCCAAGACCATTTTGGTTGGGCAACAATAAAATGTATCTAAACAAATTAAGAACCTTCTATGAACCTTAATAGCCTCTATTATTAACAAAAACTCAAAAGTGTAAGAACCTAGTTAGCCTGAAGTTGAAAAACCAAGGTTCTTGCATGCGGTTTTTTACTGTATTACGTGGTCAAGATCGCAGTTTAAACCTTCCACGCCCGCAGTGACATTCAACATAAAAACACGCAAAAAAAACAAACTTGGAAATGTATGAAGAAGACAAAAAATCAAATTTAAGACACGAATTTAGGCAATTAAGTCTTTGAAAACGTCGCTCTTTTGGAAACACAGACCCTCCTCCATTAAACTGTAACGGGAAACACGCTCTCCGATAAACTTTGTGAAAAGTCCTAAATTAAGGTGGGTACTGCTCAAATATGGAAGACGTTCTGTGCGGTCAATCAGAACGGTCATCTTTTTTTCCGGGAACCACCCTCCCTCCCCAATCATGTGCAAGTCAGAAAAAACTTCGATCGACTTTCGCAAAAAGGCTGTAAAATAAATCTCGATCATTGATTATTTTCCTATTCATCTGTTTAGAATATCACTAATTGATAATTGGGCATTTTGGTTTCATGCTTTTAGTGTTAAACGTCCGGCAGTACAGTGCACTTAATATATGTCACAAAAAAGGTATTAGCTAATCGCGTTAATCAAAGACAGACTGTAATACACAAACACGCCAGAAACTGTAGGTGTACTTGAGAATCAATTAAAGCACTCAAATTTCCTTTAGATATATTTCTCTTGTGTTCTACACCTGTCAGTGTTTTTATCATAGTTTTATAAGGCTCAGTCAGTCGCCATGCCTGCTGTAAGATCTGTGTAGATCTCTGGCCACGTAAGAAGGCTTTAAGAAACTCTCCCAATCCCCGACATTAGCGAAAGCTAACCATTAGGATTCTAGTGTTTAAGATTTTAAGAGTAGATATCAAGGATGTTCCCGTTTTTATAAAATTTGATCTCCCACAATAACATTCGCGCTTGGTATACTCCTTTGCCGAGATCTTTTAAAAACAACCAAGAAAGGCGCGCCCTGATTGGCTAATGGGTGCCAAAAATAGTGTTTATATCAGAAACTTAAGTCCTGTTTTACAAAAATATATTAATCAGCTGCTTGTGTCTATAGAAAGTGCTAAAAATACTCCAAAAGTGGAGAGCGCTCACGAAAGCAGAGAAAAACATTTGTCTTGGTGCTGAGTTCCTTTTAAACTTCGGAGATGATTGTACCATAGTATGTTATTGTTGTTTTAAAGCACTTCTTCACCGATTTGATAACTTACACTGAGATGTTTTATAAAAAGGAAGCTCACAGTTTTGATGCAGTGATGCAGCTACCTCAAAGTCATTTTTTCAAAGTAGATAGCCTTAAAAAATTCTGAAAGTTTTCCCCAGCAGGATACGGAAAATTGTTTTGCTTGACACGAGACAAGGTGGCGCAAACACAATGAAAGTCACAAACTTGCTTGCTTTATACTGTAAATGTAACTCTCAGTTTTTATTATTGTTTCAGTTTGAACGCTACGGCTATTAAAATTAGTACAAGAAAGAAAACCGAGTAACCAGCTGTAGTTAATAGGAGTTTCTTAATTTACGCGAGTGTTTTTCTACTTACGTCCTTCCTTAGGTCGCTTTCCATTTGACCTGTCTGGCCGGTCAGTTCTTAAATGGAACGCGCGAGTTCCCAGAACTGGTTCTGACCAGAATGGCCCTGCTCATGGAGCAGAGCCGCTCAGTTCTCCCGCTCCGGTCGGCCAAAGCGCGGGAATTCGGAGAGTTGTGGCGGGAAAAATGGGCACGCGCACCGTTGAACTTTCCATTTAGAACGGCCAGAACCTGTTCTTCTTGGCCGGCCGGACTGGTCAAATGGAAAGCGACCTTAGTTTGTT
>JAOBRG010377222.1:0-11411 GCA_027574985.1 Umimayanthus nakama
AGGGTGGGGGGGGGGGGACGGAAAGTGCCCGCGGCGATGACACCATGCCGTACTCAATTTTTGACTTTTTTAGTGTTTTTCACCATTAATTCAAAATTCTTTGAAACAATAGCTAACTATTAGTCTCAAAGGCAACTAATCAATATTCCCTCTAAAACAATTTATGTGACACGTGATCTGTGTCATAGGTATTGCGCAATACCAGGTTTTGAAATCCAAGATGGCGGCCGTGTACTTTGCATTTTGTCAAATTTGAAAGCTTTTCTTAGTCTACTTGCACTTGGAAACGTTACAAACACAACTAAAACAGTTTTATTTTTACCTTTAGCAATAAATAATAGGAGTTTGGGTAGAATTTGGAAGTTATAATTTATGAGCGAATGTAAGGTTTTAATATCAAAATTTCGCTCAGAAAACTCTGTTGTAATACTTCATGTTTTTTTAATATACTGATATTTATATTAAAAAGGAAGTTTTGATTACATTTTGTACTTTTTATTTGTCGATTTTTAGTCAAAAACATTATGACGTCTTTGGCGTTTTGATGACATCATACCCCAATTAAACTACACCAAATTAATTAGCTTATGATTTCCACTACCTCACCTTAGCGCAGGCGGAATAGGGTTAAACAAATAAACAAACCAAACAAACCCTACTTTAAATTAAGTATTATTACCCAGCTCTGTTTTAGCTATTGACAAATTGTTTCAAAATTTCCTTTGGTATTTTTGTCACAGATATATAGTATCTGCTTGTGCTATGATTTTATAGCTATTATTGTAAAAAAGTCACTTTATCAAAAATTACTTTTTAGAAGACAAGGATCCCATTTCTTTTTTATTTCAATTTAAATTCTTTAATAGATAGTGTCTAAGTTTTTATTTTGAGTAAAAATTGGCACATATGTACTTAAGCATGCTCGCAGAATCATGTTTCTTATCTTCAAAGTATTTGTTTGGTGGCTTTTTGGTAATGATCTTTGTAAGCTAGAAACATTGCAAATTTTCTAAAACTTTCTGACTTTTTCCGTTAAGATTTTGTTGACATTTAAATCTACTCTTTTTCTTACATTTGGTGATAACACATTTTGCATGCTTTGCGCCAATTTATGGTTGTACTTTCCGTAGAGTTTGGCATGTTTGCATCAGTTTTTAGTTACATACCTCGTTAACAAGTTTATTCCGTACGAGTTTTGCGTTAATCTTTTTTACACGCTATACATTTTAGCCAGTTCTTTGCTATATTTTGGGTTAACATATTTTTTTTCCATTTTGCAGCCTAACAGCAATGACCACATAAAAAGGACTGTAAACTCAGCAACTCGTGGTTTTCTCGAAAGAGCCGCCTGTATATAATCAACTGTTACCTCGAGAAGACAGGTGTTCAGTATACACACATTAATGATTTTTGTAAGAACAATTTTAGAAAAACAACAACGCTTAGATTGCCCAATATTTAAGAACGATCTAAGAACACGCCGAGACTCAGGCTCCGCTGGTTTTTTTGGCTCAGTTGAGGCTCAGTTTTAAACTTGGCATCAAAGAATTATCTTTTGATCTTCAGTTGTCATTGCCTCAAGTAACACGCTGTATGTGGCGTACTTTTGCCCTGAAGTTAGTTCTTTACTTGTAATGCAGAACTTTTGTATTAGTTTTTATTCGATTTAAACCACATAAAGATAAGAAAAATTTAAGATTAACTCGAGGCTCAAATCGCCAACAAAAAAGAGCCTTGGCCAAATTTACTGGTTTACAAATTACTCTCCTGTTGTATTTTTAAAAGGCGTGTAGAGGAATAACTGCACTCGTGAACGGCCTTGTGGAGTATCAGATTAACAAAAACAGCGGGAACGTTGGTCTTTGAAATCAACTCGATATTTGGTGGCGTTATGTAACTCTTTTATACCGGATAATCCTTATCAAAGGGCTGATATCTAGGGAGGCTGTGTACACAATTTCAAGTTCGAAATTAGATACAAAGTCGATTTTACAATCAGTAAAAGTTCAGCTATTTTACAGAGTATAACAATTAACGGTAAACGATAAAGCTAACTAAAACACTCGATTATTTATGAAACATTCGTTTTAGAATTTCTCCTTACTTGGCTAGAGCTCATGTAACGCTCGCTTGCTTTGACAGCAAACTTTAATCTTTCGGTGAACCTAGTAGAACCCAGTCTTAACGCCTTAATCCACTCACGCATAAATCACAAACCGGTTAATTTCGACATATATAAATATAGATTTTTTTAACTTTTGTTAGAATATAATTTATTACCGAGCTCAGGTAGCAATGCAAGCGAGCAGAAGATTAGAAAGAAGAAGTTCGAAAGAAACGTCCAGATGTTTCCTTTTTTATTACCATGTTGACGCTATTAAAGACGACCTTCGCTTTAGTTTTTTCAAGAAGCAAAACTCAGTTTCCATTTTTAGTTTACTCATTTATCCTAAACGCAAATACTCCATTATGCATTAATTCACCTCCATTCTGACATGCGTGATCGTTTGTCCGTATTTTTTTTATTATTTCACTTCCAAACACGACCTTAGTTTGAAGCCAACCATTCAGTATCACTGGCGCCAACACCAAACTAAGAATATTTTTGGCTTCCCAATAACGCATGCGCAGTGCCAAAGCATTGCGTTCATAATTTCCATTTTCTGTGTATGCAATGTGTGATAGTTGCAGGTTGTTAATTTAAATAACAGTTTCTTTTTTAAGTGCCAGATAATGCCAGTGTTTGAAGTTTAACACCGTCGTCAGTTTTGGCACTGTTGTTTGCAACCAAGGTCTGTCAATGGCAGTGCTTTATTCGTGATCATTAGAGACCACACTCACATTTTATAGATTCTTCCAAAAAGGCCATCTATGTTATTGAAAAACAAGAAGCAGTTGATCACGGTAAATAGAATTCGAAATCATAAGACATTGAAGCAGGTGCATTGACAAAAACAGAATCGTAAAAAAGTAAATATGTCAAACGAGCTACACAGAAAAGGCGAAAGTCCAAACAACTACTTTTCGATAACAAAATTGCAAAAAGAAAATGTTTGAAACACTGAGTTTACTTTAAGTGAGCCTTAAATGCAAATTCTAATAGCTGCTTGTTTCCAACTTGAAGTGTGCTGTCAATAACGTATTCATTCAAATACCCCCCCCCGCCCCCATTAAATACGCGCTTTTTATAAGAACCAGTAAATTTTGGCTAAACCACATAGTTTTGTCGTAGCAAATTTTGTTGTGTTCTACGAATAATTGTTTTGTCTTGCGAGATTCTATTGTGTTTCACAAAACACTGTTTTGGTTTGGTAAATTTTGTTGTGTTTTAGTCCTGAAATTTAGTTCTTGGCCCCATCATGGGCCCAATGTCGCTAATGTCGCCTAATGTTGCCAAAGGTCGACCAGTGCCGCCTAATAACACCTTAATTTTCCTTTTAGCCCCAGCCAGTTTATATGTGTGCAAATTCTCCTTGTTTATATGTATATATTATCCACACAAAGAAAGTTGTTTGGTATTGAGAATAAAGCAAATGATCATATACACAAATTATCCGAGATAAAAAACAAAATTCTCTAGAGATGTTTAAAAGGAAACGGTTCAGAAGGTTTGCACAATACATCATACGGCGTGTTTTAGGCTGATAAAGTTTAAAATGTCTCAGATACAATGTTGGGTAATCATAATAGTTTACGTTATAACATATAAGCACAAACTCAAAAAATCGTAAACAAAAAGAAACTTTAAACCAAAAGGGCATAATGTACAGCTTTCTAGCTAAAGTTGCAACAACGCATATAAATATATAAGTATTGAAGTTTTCAAAGACTCGCTTTTCTTGATATATTTGAAAAACATATGTACGACTCAAATTTTGAGGCAGTGCAAGCTATGGCAAATTTATTTGGTTTGTGTACGTTTTTACCTTGGGTTTGCCAATTAGGCACGATGCACTCAAACAAGGACTGCTTTGTTAATTGAAGGTAGCAGAAAATTGTCAAATTAACCACTGCATGTTTGAGCATATAGGCATTTGACAAATGTAAATACCATATCAAAATTAAACTATTTATCCAAAGAATTGCATGATCAATGGTATTGTATTAATCGTGATACTAATTTGATCAACAACGGAGGGAACTGCAGCGATGCTGTTTTCCTAAGAATCACCAAGTTACAAGTTTCCTACCAGTGTCACTGACAGCCACTTGTACGCTTTGTGCACAAAACATGAAAACGATGCATTTCTTTTATCTCAGGTTCGGGGGTGGAAGCGGAATCTTGAATCATGAATCACGGCTTAAAGAAGTGAAGGAATCGTGAATCACATCATCTCGCAAGCTGTGAATCATGAATCATGGACAAAAAAATGAGTCTTGAGTTTTTGTCCCATGATAACACAAATGAATCATGAAGAAACTTATAAATGAATCATGAGTCATTGGTCGAAAAATATCTGGGCATAACGAACTATCATACTGAAAAGATTCCGCAACCACCCCCGACTCAAGTGCAGCACAGCTGTCTCTGCTACAGTCTCAGACAATAACATTGGACAGTGGCTTCCTTTTCTCACACACCCCCTACCCAATGTTGTTTTGCAGTTTCAAAAAAAAATAGTCAAAAGAAGAGTCGAAATCATCGAAACAAAATTGAAAGAGGGGAGGGCTTTCTTCTGAGGGTGTCCAGAGATTATTGGCTTGGTTTGTAGCTCATCAAACGATACACTGTACACAAAACCAAAAGTTCACAGGTTGTAATAGAAAACTGGCTTACCTTCCGATTCTTAACCGAGCAGTGAGAGTTTCCACATGATTATAGTTGGATATGTGTCATTATTTGGACACCCCAAAAAAATTAGAAAAATATAGTTTTTTGAATTAGAAGTCTGTTGAGTAAATCCTGAGTACAAGTTTCCCATAGGAACAAACTTAACTAGACAAGTAAATTTTTACTGCCCTCCCTAAGAGAATTATTTTTTTAAACTTTCCTGCGGGAGCATTCTCCCAGACCCAGCCAGCAGGTTCTTCAACTATAGCTGCCGTCAGTGTGGTGTGTGGAACGAAATTGATTAAACTATTATTATGTTCAGCATTATTCATCATGCGGCTTAAAGAAACGTTCAAAGAAACGGGGTTGAAGAAGCCAATTTTCAAACCATAAAATTCCCCATATATATGGGGTATGTGTGCATAATTGTTTCATGGGCCTGCATGTTTTTTACCAAGTAACACTAAAATAATGTCACTCAATGTCTCCAAATTTCGCTTATCAGCGCCAAGCAACTCCCAATGTATTCCCAATTTTTTTGCCAAATAGTGCCAATGTCGCCTAATATTGCCTAATGTTGCCATTGGTTGCGGCGACATTGCAGCGACCTAGAGTAGGTCTAGTTCCGTTTTCCCCTTTAATCTTTAATCTTTAATTTGAGTAATTACCTTTAGCATGTGCTAACCTGGTAATGGGTGGTCAGTTGGCAAGGTTCGTGGAGATGGTACAATTACAAAAATGCAAATAAATAATAAATAACAGCAGAAATAACATGACATTAATTGCTAGAAAGGCCAGAGCGAAACAGCGCGGTAGATTGTGGTTGTGGACCATCGTAGGACTTAGATGCGTACGGTACTACGAATTGTGAGTGAAGGCCCATGCAGTAGAACAAAAACTGTTATAGCCAACAAATAGACGAGGAACATATGCTGCTTACTCAAGTTTATTGGATATAAATTTGATTAATGCCACACACTTGTAGAATCGAACCTAGCTTACTTTTATTTTGACTTGCCTAAATTTAGTTTTACACGTGTACAAATATATATACTGGTTAGCTATCAATCAAAAAAGCACAGTTTTATATGGAGATTAAACTAACTATTTAAGCACATAGTCCCAAAATTTCATTCACAGTTTTTGTGATAGGGTAGTTCTTACAGTTTTTTTTTCTAGAACACAATTGAATTCTAGAAAGCTTTTGCTAACTTGAGTAGAGATCTGCTGATAAGGACCTCCACTGAATTATTTCGATTATATTTCAAACTGTTTCGGCTATTGAAGCGAAAAACGTTCTTGTTTGTTTTATAGATGCATTTCTAACTTAACTTGGTTTAGAATTTAGTAAGTTTGACCAGAAAGAAACCTCTCAAAAAGCTTTAAAAGCCTATAAGAGTACATTCCGGTTTACACAACTCCAACCTTTTTCTAATTTGATTTTTCAAATATAAAAGCTATATACATTTTTAATTTACTTAAAATTTCTTCATAGTACTGAACGAAACTGCTTAATTTGTCAAGCAGTAAATGAATCATTTACACTACTACAATTGTGGTTAAAATTACAAATTACAGATTCTTCTCCTATCGTATTTATCTATAGACACCAATGTAAATTTAATTCCAAATTATTATTTACTGAATTCCGTATACGAAGTTTTTGTTGCTGGCGTTTCTACTCTTACTTTTCTCAATTTTGTTAGCCAGCCTGAAAACTATTTGTTAAACAGGTCAAACACTTTCTCTTGACAAGAATATAGTTCTTACTTGATAGGCGGTAGGTTACCTTAAGACCTTCTCCTACCACCCTCTTAGACAAATTTGCTAAGAGTATGCACAAGCAGGCATGCGCAGTACTAAATACCAACCCCCCTCCCCACCCCTCCATTACTCTTACGGCAGTGTAACTCCGGTTTAACGATATGCCAAAGAGCAGTAAGTGATATCAACAAGCCAGGAATATCATTAATACCGGGGTCCTGCCTCATACACTTTACTGTAACTGGGCAAATAGTTGTTGACCGTTATAGCGGGAATATCGTTCTACCGAAGATAGTAAAGCCGGGGTTCCACTGTGTTGGATCCAATTCGAAACAAAAAAGTCTTGTCATCTTTTATGCCACCGTTTCCTAACATTTTGATATCCGGCTGCAAATTGATGAGACTCACTAAAGTAAATTTTGCTATAGAGACTTTGCTCTGGTATTGTAAAAACATCAAATTAGGTCGTTGTTGTAGACTCGATCAAGTCAAGTCATCATACTCACAACACGGGTACATGGCGTTCTTCACTGGACAGCCCAATTAATAAATGGTTTAGTAATAATTTAACGTTTCGGTAATTATTTAATTAATACTTCACTCAATTAAACTGTCATCAGTTTGTGAAGAGCTTCATGTTTTTGTGCATTGTCCTCAGGATTTAAAATGGCTACGAAAAATTAGTGAAAACAAGCACAAGTTACATCTCGTTGTACATATGAAAATTTTCTTTTCTCCATTTGATTCGTCGATTCTGGAACCATATTTTCACTTGTGTCTCGGAGAGGTCGAGAGAGGCCGCCATTTGTTGTCTCTCGGCACCCACTAAGTACTGCTGTTTATCAAACTCGTCCTCCAGTTTCTTGAGCTGTTCTGAAGTGAAAATTGTTCTTTTGCGGCGTTTCCTTCCCACTGTCTTTTGAGGCGGGTCTGATTTTTCCTTTGTTTCTGCTTGCGGAGATCCTGTGAACGAAAGATGAATAATTCCGATTAATCGCAAAACACATACATAGTGAGTATAGTGGAGGTTGATAAAATGTAAAGTGCTTTTAACTGATTTGGTCACTCATTTGTTTCATCGTTTTAGAATAAGACAACAAAACTTGCATGGAAGAACGAGTAAACACAACACACTTAGGCTTAAATTTGGTGAGCAAAGAACCTTATACACAAAAACCAAATTCAGTATATTTTTATAAGAACAAAGTCAATCAGTGAACCATAAGTCGCGTGTTCTTTTATACCGATTTTTGTTGTACGCAACGTACACTCATTAGTTTGTAGATCCATTCCATCTACTGCAGATATATTTCACAAACTTGTGGAAGACTTTAGCAAACTTCATTCTAACTTCAGCGTTTGTAGTATGAAGATTTGGAGTAACTTGTTTAACCTTTCCAGCCCCAAGCAGGACAACTGGAATACTTTAGCAAACCCTTGCAAATAATCGTCTTGTGTGTCGGAGTGCAAATACTGTAACAAGCAAATAAAGATTAAAAAAAGACCTGCATGATGTTAAAAATTCTACTCAGTGACATACATGCATTTTTAAACTCTTTGGGATAATTTTTTTATTTTCATGTTATTTAACTAGCAGTGTATGATCAATTCCTTTATTCCCACAATAAAACAACCTATTTTGTATTGATATTGTAAAGAGAAGATGCACGTTGACATAATACAGCGCACCCCAGCCAAACTGTTTTGTGATAATGCGACGTAGGTCGAAACTGAATATCAAAACTGGATCTGAAAAGCAGATTTGGAAACTTTCGCCGAAATCAATTGCAAGTTAAGGTGACTTTAACTCAAACAAAAAAGATCAATCAGTTTTCCACTGGCTGTTTAACTTTTGACTGATCTGTTTAGACATTCTACTTATAAAAACAACTCAATCTTTGCAAATAAGAGATAAAAAAGGCAGACATATTGCAGTTAGAATACGTGGTTTGTTTACGCTTTTGCCAATAAGCTTAGGCCACTACATCTACATCTGCATTTGTTCCCCGCAACATTTCCGTAGGGGACATTCTAAAAACTTGCCAATAGTATACATATAATTATAACGCGACACGGCCATCAGTATATTAAATTCATTTCAATTAGTTTCACGCTTCTCAAAGTGCCTTAAATTTTTTTTTTCCTGTCTAGGAAACAGCATCTTCACGGGTTTATACTTTATTGTTTTTTCTTAAATTCCCTAAAACTTAAGAAGAAAGAGGCTCGGCCAAAATTTTACTTGTTCTAATGATCAAGTAAAATTTTGGCCGGGCCTCTTTTTTATTAAATTTAAGGGAATTTCAGCCCGAATTGTTCTTAAGCTTTTTTTATTTTTAATAGTAGTCAAAAGAGCAACAGCATGCAGTAAAACTATCTCATAGAGTATTCTAGTTGTACCTAGCTTGCGATCTTAACATTCTGAATATCCTAACCGGTCAAGTTTGATGAAAAAAATATATTAATTTTTTAAGAAAAAAAAAACTTTGCGTGCATGAATTCAAATCCAAGCCTGGATTGTCGTTTTCTGTTTTAAAAATGTACTTTTATGAGTTGATAAATAGCAAGTAAACTTAAAAGTTTCTGTCTTTTAAACTGAGTCTTTTTATATATGACCAGTTGCTGTAAATCACATTATAAAACTTTAGACAGTTGAGTTGACAACATATGAACATTATCATCCTATATATTCAGTTGTAGCCGTAGATTTTATAAGTCCCTAAGTCATATTGCAAATTGTAGTTCTGACTGAAACTCCCAGCCTAAACTAGCCTCTAAAAACACCTTAATTCTAACCCTAGCTACCAACCTTAATCTAACTTTTACCACAGCGCACATTTTTTCTTCGACTCCTACTGACTCGCAAGGAAAGACTCGATCATATCTTTGGCTCCTGATTGTTTGAAAAAAATCACACTTTAAACTTGTCATCCATTTTTAAAAGTTAGAAAAACTTTGCTTTTGTCCTGTTTATGTTTGAATTTCTAAAACTATATGCTGCATTCATTCATTATCAAATGTGTCCTAACGAAACGATTTTTTGTTCATATCTAAGAAATAACAAAGGGTAAGATAAACTCTCGCATTCATAAACGTTTGAAAACCTGCAAATTGATCACTTTGAGTGTATACTTTTTTCGAGCATGCAAAACTGTGAAAAAAATCCACAAGATCAAAACTATGAGAAGTCATAGATGGTTTTGTTGTATTTTTTATAGCGAACGATGCTTTTACAGAAAAGGATAGCGCAAAAGGGACAATCATATATGTGAAGAGAAATGTTTGGTGAGAGTGTTTGTTGTCATGGTTGACTATACCTGGTAGATGAGCTCCTGCAAATGGAAATTCAAAACCAATGAACCTAAATATTTGTGTAAAACAACTTTGTCAATGTTAAAATTACAGGCGATTCCTTCGCAGTCACGTATTATTTATCAGTACTCTTGGATTCTCAGGTTTTAAGTAAACTATTGCGTTAGCTTTGTTTTTTTCCAAAGGGAACTCAATTTCAATGTATAAAGCTTATGGTATCAAACTAGCGGCGTTTCTTTTATCACCGACTTGAAATAAACAGAACAAGCCGCACAAAGACATAGCTCAAGAGAAAATTAGGATTGCATGGAAACCGCATTGTCAACATGTATTTGTTTTCTTTCTTAAATATTTCGTTGACGTATGATGGGAAATCTTTATATTAAATTACAACTGAAGATACAATAGTTTAAATAGACGAGGCGCTGCTTGCTCAGTGCAATATGAGATGACAACTTTCACTCAAGTTTGAAAGAAATTAAATTTTACTTCAATTACGTGCTTTTTACTGTCTACGTCCAACTGAGCAATTTTAAAATATGTAGCAACAAGAAAACGGGGCAGTTTCTAAAAGTCGAATCAATGTATGAAATTTGTGTCAAAGCGACAAAGTATATGTGCTCTTTTTTGTACTAACAACAGCTAAAATAGATTTCCGGAATGTAACGTTATTGCATTTTATGAAATAATTATCAAAGTTAACTCGACCCGACTCGACAAGCTTATTTATTCCAAAAAAAATAACTTTCAAAACTTTACGTAGATGCATTATTATTATTATTATTATTATTATTATTATTATTATTATTATTATTATTATTATGTATAATATTAGCTTGCATAATATTTTTACTAGCTTACGAATTCTTCTCTTGTTAAACTCTTATAATACAATTTTGTAAATAGGTTTTTTTTATTTTGGAGAAAGAAATAAAGTTATCATTATTATTATTATATTTTTTGTGGTTTTAGCCGAAAACTAATTTTATATTTTTTTAATGATAACTGACGAGTTAATGAAGGAATATATTTAAAACTATTTCAGTTAAGCTTAGCTTACATTTTAAAAGATGGTTATATTGTGTCGTACAAAAGTAATCTAATTATCTAGCAAGAAAGATTTTTTATTCTTATGTATTATTCTTCTATCAATCAAAAAATAAGTTCGATATTGATTATACAACTACTGCGCAAGTCTTAAAAATCTTCCAGTTAGGGTTAGGATACTTGTTAATTTTGTAAAGAGCGCTTACCAAAAAACTATTTTCAAAAGAAGGAGTTTCTAAATCTAGACTCTTTCAATATATATTTCCTCCTTTTTTGCACTATATTTGTGCAATGTCATCCTGCTCTGATATATGATCTGTTTGTTTGTTCGCCTTTCTGTTCGTCTTCCTGTATACCTGTCTATGTCTGCCTATATCAAAGTCTGTCTGTCTATATCTGTCTTTATCTGTCTTTATCTGTCTTTATCTGACTGTCTGTCTGTCTGTCTGTCTATGTCTATCTGTTTTTGTCTGTCTATGTCTATCTGTTTTTGTCTGTCTATGTCTATCTGTTTCTGTCT
>JAOBRG010377233.1:0-25939 GCA_027574985.1 Umimayanthus nakama
GGATAGACGTTTTCCGTTTCCATTTCATCGATAAGGGGGGGGGGGATAATTTGAAAGAAATCAAAATTGAGCAAACGAGTTTCAGAAGAGCTTTTATTTAATTTATTTTTAATAGTTTTATTTTTTCTTCGTAATCGTGTTTTATGTGGTCACTGTTCGTTCGTGGACATCCGTGGTAACTTATGGTCATCTGTGGTTACTCTAGTTTTAATCCAGATCTTTTTTTACGCCGTAGAAGGAATTTACAACTTTCAAAGTTGATACAGACGTGCGGTAGGGAAAATAAAAGCAACAACCAAAGTACTTATCTCTCCTTAACAGCGTCCGATGTTAGTTACCATCTACAGACTCAACCTGCACAGAGTTGCCACGACGTCTGCCGGTCACACAACCTAGTCTGTGTTGCTGAAGATCACGGTTTCAGCTACGAAGACGTGCAGGGGCTCTTTGAGGATGCCGGGGTGTCGTGTAAGACTGGTGATGATACATCGGATGTGTACCAGTGGGATGAGAATCCGAGCTACATTGATGCATCGGCGTTCAAGACGGAAAAATGGGCTGGAAGATGCGTTGGTTGGAAGAATATCCCCTCCAGGATTGACTGCTCTGCTGTTCCCCCGAGACCTACAATCAAACGCTTGTGTCCATGCAGTAAGTTGAGAACTTTCCATGTTAGATTAAACTAAAAGATTAAAGAATCAGATCGTACTTAATCATAGGTGAGTTAAACAACTGCTGTTTTTGTTATTTTGTACACAACAGTGTAATATGTTCCAAAAAATTTGATAAAAGCTTACTGACGTCATATTAGCGTGTGTCCTATGTCTATGCTATGGAGGGGTTCCTTTAATTGTCTGAAATTGCGAGTTATTCAAAGTTGGCGCGGGCATCAAAAGCACACCCCCTACCCCCCGTAGGTGGAAAAAAGGTTAATGAAAGATGTAATACTATAATCCAGTGTTGCTTTTCTGAAGAGTTGGTCTGTCTTAAATTGCAGAATGGGATATTGCAGCTACTCCGGAGACAACAGTTGATCCAAAAACTCCTTTCACCACCCCCGAGGAACCTTCAGCTGAACCTGGTACATCCGCCAAAACAGAGCCTCCAGGCCCTTTCCCCACCCCCGAACAACCCTAAATGGCTAATAATGGTGACGCTTTGAGGGGTAGAAAAGATCTGCCTTTCTGATCAGCAATAAGCATTAACTTTAATTTTACGTCAGTATTAGAAAAGGCATTAAATGGCATATTTTACTGAAATAGTTCTCGTTTTGAACACACAAAGCGGGTTTTTTCACACTGTGAATTCCAATGGACATTCCTGATACCTCCGTGATTGATAGACTCGAGTATAGGCGAATCTAATTGTGTATTCAACAAAAAGGAAAAGTAAATTGGGTCAAAATTTGCTGCTATATCTGTGAATGGTTTGTGAAGGTTGTACTATGTAGTTGATATCGCCGCATTTGAAACTCGCGGAACAGTTTATTGCCATTAATCCTTTATTAACAGCAGTCAGATCTTTTCTAATTATTTAAAATGCAAACCAAGTTGAATACATCCATAGCAGAATGCTTAAGTACAAAAATTGTTGTACTTACATTAAGTATTCTTCTACTTGATTGTTTTGGCTTGAGATTGATAATAATATTACTACTACTACTAATAATAATAATAACAACAACAATAACAATAATAATAACAATATTAAAAAATGAGAAGAAATTAATAAGAATAATAGCAACAGTTAAAAACTATAATAATAATAATAAAAATAATAATAGTAGCATAACTAAGATAAAACTCCATTAAACACATACAAAATAAAATAGAATGCAAAAAATGGGAAAAAATAGCATCACATTGCTTTCAAAACAAAACAGAACAAAACTGAGAGGTAAAAGATTTTTAAAAGGAGTTCGTTCTTTCCAGCTAATGGTCTGGATGAGTATTGAGACAACATCGCCCAAAAAGGCAGGTGCCCATCATTAGGAGCCCCTATCTCAACTGATTTCTTACGTTAACCCTTTTCCGAGTAGCTCTATTTTATGAACGACTTTTTCCCCATAGGCAATGTGACGTAAAACAATGCACTCTATCTAGCTCTGTTTTGACCGTTTTGTGTCTTTGAACTGTGTGCGTGCGAAACCTTCGACGAGAGCCGTTCTTTACATAAATCTAGTTAGGGAGGGTTGGCTCCATGGCTTAGTATAGGAGTAAAGGCCTCCTATTGATGGCTTCCTTCAAAGGGTAATTTATTTCTAAATTAGAAGTTTCTCAATTTGCTCTCGGAGAAGAAGTAGCCGACGGTTGAACATTGAAATAAAGCTTTAGAACTTGCCCTCTGCGAAACGCTTGTGACCACGGCTTTCCCGTCACTTCCGTTGAGTTCAAACGTGTCGCAATGACACAGCTGTATCGTGAGTTTTTGCCGTAAGCCGCACGACATTTTGTGTGCATCTGTGAAAATTGTATCAGTTCATCTCACGGACAGTTGTGGTTATTTGCCAAGTGATAAGATTAGACGCAGATGTGCATCTGTACAAAGTTCTTGTTTCAGATGTTCTACACACTACGTTTCACCCTCGAACAGCCTAGAAGGTTAAATTTACAACTCCCAATAATAGTCAATATTAACTTTAATCTTATCCTTCCTGTAGAGAACAATACGTTTGACGAACGTGTAGGTTGTGACTTGCGAACTAAAGTGCCAAAGGTACTTAGCTTTGTCCGGAGTCGTCAAAAAAGTTGTCTAGATGTTTCTAACCCTAGGTATGACTCGGGCTCTCAAGAGGCGTTCAAGCGAGTAGAGTGGAAGGAAAGGTGTCTCCATTAAGAATGTATAGACATGTTTGGAGGTATACAGGAGGTTCCGAGGGTGTTGTCAAGAAGATATAAAGATGCTTTGATGTGCTTAAAGGTGTGCGCAAAGTGTGTAGAGATTTCCAAGGTGTTTCTAGAGGTGTGTTTACGTCTCAAGAGGTGGCAAGTAATAAAAGAGACTCAGATTCCTCTCACTTGTTAAGGAGTGTAAATTTTGAAGGTCTTTTTTTTATTCCAACTTGGTATTGGTCTTGTAGCTGAAAAAAGAGCAACCTGTCTTGCAATATGGGCACTAGAATGACGTGCACCAGACGCATTCCCCGCAGAGTGGTCGAGCGGTTTAAAGAGGTGAATCAAAACCAAAATGTTCCGGTTCGAGTCCTATATCCCCTGGTTACGCTGGTGTAAAAGCATTGTGGCCAGCCGTTCCTACCAGTTTTGTTTTTAACACTTGGGTCTATGCATGGCGTTGAAAAGCACCTTATGAATAGCTAGCAATATATATATTTATAAGGTTTGTATTGGTTCAGCATTAAAGGACGATAGAGCGCGGGCATGTTAACTTGATACTAATACAAGTATCCGCGCAAAGCGTAGATGTACGCTTGCAAAGTATTCATAATCATGAACAAAACTAGTTTTTTTTTCGATATGAAGTTTGTAACAGCATAGGGGGAAACTGAAACTGAACACAAGTTACACTTACCATTGTACCCCGAAGCTGTTGTTTTCGCTGCGTTGGTGCTAGAACAAAGAAGATACTTTGGCGAGTTATCTACAGAGTAGATGTTATAATGTAGCCCATGAAACGAATCGCAACTGTAGAGATGTTACAAGGAAATGTAGCTTCCGAATAGTCGCAATTTTATTTTTAGAGAAATATTTAAAGCTGGCGCAAGTAACTTTCTTTTTTATTTTAGTAAGAGAGCTTGTTTCTCCTTAACCCTGAATGCTTTTATGAAATGTGCACACGTTGAAAGTGTTCATGGCTATCCACGAGGTTGGCTTTTCTTTAAGAAATAATGACTTTTTGCTGAAGTTCTTTGGCTGAATAAAAAGGTAGGCGGCTTAAAGGCCGTTAATGACCCTACTTATCCGAATCCACTACCTGTGCGGCAATTGTCTGCACTTTACACTAGTCGGTTAACTACGTCTACTTAATCTTACTTTTAAGCTTTTATAAGGCGAGTTGTACATCCAACGATATCTTATATGCAAAGGCCAAGGTTACAACATGAACAACATTACATCGTGTATGTTCTTGCTTTTCATTATCTCTATGTCTGCAAAACTTACTGCTGTGGCTGTGGAACTGATGTGAGCTCCAAAAATTAAAATTAACATTAATTTCGTCTGAAATAAATGCGCAGAAAAACAGCAAATCTAAACCACTATTTTTTGTTTCATGTTGTTGAACTACATCCAAGCCAATGTTACTTAAATCCATAAAGGCCCGTGCAAACGGACGCAACATTGTTGGCCAACAAATCGCAACATTGTTTGGCCCAACATGATGTGCTGCGTCCGTTTGGATGGAAGCACGACAATTTTGGCACTTGTTGGCAGTTATTGCGTATAGCTTGAAAAGGGTCAAACTTTTAGGCCCATGCAAACGGACGCAACTTTTATGGCCAAAATCCCAAGCAACACGCAACAATGCTGTGACTTGCTACGTCCGCTTGCACGGGCCTTAGGGTACATCGATAACTAACCCTTGATCGTTTCATTTCAGTTGGCGCTCCGAATAACCGAGTGGAGAGACATACGTAATCGAATTAAATCTAATCAAATGACAAATAAATACTGGTCATCAAGCACATATGTAAATAATTTGCGAAAAACAGGCTATAGTCTTTGTAACTAATTTGACAGTTTATGCTTTCATTTTCCTACTTAATGTTTTACAAAGAGGTGGTAATCGTGCTTTCATTACGGCAATATTTAAGCTCATCCACTTAAACAGAATTGGATAATAATAAGTGTATGACAAACTAATTCTCTTTCTAGACATATATTAGCTTGTTCCCACTGAAGCCGTTTTTCAAAGAAACGTGTTTGATTAGGTCGTCTAAGAACTAAGACCATCAAACTCGCTAACTTAGATCTATCTTCATTTTTTTCTACGTCGCCTCTTTTTTTTGTCTCAAGAGTTCTCGAGACTACAAACCACAAAAAGATACATCTCTTTTTAACAGGTTTAAAATCTGTTCCAATAAGCTTGCCAAACAATTCCCAAAATACTTTACTCAACAATAATATTACGCAACTGTGTCAACGCTGGCTGCAACCTGTGATTGCCAGCACGACACGATGTAAGCATTACAGTTTTTGTTTTATTTTATTTTATTACATTACTTTTTAATATCTCAAGAGTTTGTATTATTCGCCAGGCAATGTTTGTTCTTCATTACCAAACTAGTTTTAGTTCAAGAAAAGCAATTACTGAACAAGTTTTATTGCTTCTTTAAAATGTGACTGGTCTAATAAACAATATACTGCAAACTCGATTAGCATAAAATGAAATGGGAATTTTTGCAAAGTGTTTAAACCAAATCCTTAGACAATTTCCAAACTTTTGTTTTTTAATCTGAAAAAATATAGAGATAGCGGGGAGTAATAACTGCTATTCTTTCATTATTTCATAGACAATGCAAGGAGATCATTAATCATTTTAAACAATTTCTTAACTTTCTGTTTTTTTAGATTTTTTTCCTTTAAAGTTCAGTTTGGCTTTTTGCATCTCTTTCGATATTGGGTCTGAATATGGTGCTCGCTCGAAGGACTAATGTTTCATATTTTATCGACTGAAGATGTATCCTTGTCAAAGACTTTCGGTTGCACAAAAATATATTTTGGTTTCGTTGAATGACAAAAGTCAAACGTTCGAAAATGTTTACCTATATTTTCCCACTGCAGTCCTTAAGAATCGTGTACATGCAATGCAAAGTCAGTTGTAATTGTTTTAATGTGCAAGTTGACACATCCTTTTTGAAGATTTGTTTGTTTTCAGGACTACTGTACTTCAGCGATTTGGAAAGAAACGATCCTGTCCTGTTTACATCACCACTCCCCGGAATTCTTAATTTATTTTTGATGAAACAATGCACATGCACGCAAATCGTGATTTTGCCAGTCTGAATCTTTTTAAAGAGAGGTTAACGTATAATCTCAGAAGTATAGAGTTGACAGATAGGCTCCAGATTGATCGTTTGCTAAGAAGGTATGCCCTAAACTGAACAAGCGTCTTGCTACAACAGAAAGGATCTTTGGCTATTTTTCACAGAAACCCTCCTTGCGTGACCTTAACTCGGCAGAAGGATGCAGGTCAACTTTTTGACAATAACTCTTTGATGCAGCTGAGGTTTGGTTAGTTTTTTTCCCTCCAATATCCTAGTGCAAAAAGAAAAAAAACACCAATGTATGTTTTTAGTGTTACCGGTAGATCAGCGTGGTAACATTTCCAATTCTAGAATAGTTGGTAATTTCTTTCTATTTCAAGTACAAGGATGTGTCAATCATTTGCTAGACACCCCACCCCTTCACGTGAAAGCAGCAAAGTCTGCCAGCAGGAAATAAGGGATCGGCAATATATAGGTACAGCAAGACAACGCTGGAGGCTTTGTTGAGCTTTTAGAGCAGCAAGAATGGGACGATCGTTGATGATATTAGAGATTTTCTTCTTTCTTATCTGCCTCGAGTTGAATTTGGTTAATAGCACGGGTTATTATGCCAATGGAGGAGGCCGCGTGGGTATGTTTTACAACACCAAATGTGTTACTTGTTGGTGTCTAAGTATTATTGCAAGCATTTTGGGTTATGCCAAGGAGTGTTGCGATGTTATTCATTAAGGTTTTATCAGACATAGGTCAAGAGCTGATCAGCATATTCTTCTTATTCAGTTGTTTATATGTTTAATTAGAATTGTTTGTTTACAGAACGAAGTATAAACGAATCATTTTAAGATGATAGGTTACAATGTTTTATTTAAACAGTGCTTTTCAATGGTTTTAAAATAAAAAAAGTCGCTTAGCTCCAAATTTTCATTGTGGTATCATTAGTATATTAGTAAGAAATGTAAAACCGAATTCTATTTTTTTTAATTTTTTCTATCTAAATGGCAAAAAGATAGAAACTATCGGTGAAGAGTAATAGCACGATACCAAAAAACAAAATAGATTAGGAATAGGGGACTCGTTAACAAATATTATCGACAATGCGAAAGGAACAAGGCATTAAATTGCGGCACAAACTTGATATTGTCGCCCTTGGAGAAGGTAAAAAATACCTTTTTCGTGACAAAAAGATAATTGAAAGAACTTGCGAGTCCGTTTTATAGCGTCTTTCAGATGTGCACCAGTTCCAATGTGGTTCACTGATGCTCATGTGAGGTCACAAGCCAGACTTGCTGCTGACAGACAGTTATGTTACGCATGTCTGTTACTTGCTCCAAGTTACGCACTTCTTGTGAATACTTTACGTAAAACGAAAAACAACAACAGTGAAAAGGAAAAATTGTATATTTTTGCTCAACCTCTTAATTGTCATTTTTTGCCCTATGCGAAAATCAACTAATTCCTTTGATCCTCGAGTAAAGCGCTGTAACGTTCAATTGTAGTTTTCAGGGCATGCTTGATTTGCAACTCCTCTCTTTCCCTCCTGATTTATGTTACTTTTTATCTACTAATTGTATCCGTGTAGACAACTACATGTTGACCTCATGAGAAGCTTTACTGTTTCGGAGGAAAATAAAAATCGCTTTCTCAACAAAACTTTCCAGCATTTTAATTTTGAACTAAATTAGGTTGTTTGACGTCGGTAGTTTTAAGCAATAGTGTGCTATTGACATCGATAAAATAAGATATTGTTGTGTATAATTAAACTATGCATGTCATTTATATGCTAATAAAAGCTCAGGCACATCAAAAGTGAACATGTTGAGAGCATAATTTTGCCTACATCTTCATCCAAGCTATTCACAATCTGAAAGCTGAGGTCAACAAAGAAAGCGAAAATTGACAGTGAAAATAACCAACCAACTAATTTTATCTCTTGTAAGCATTCCCAGACCTTTTTTTTACCATAATAACCTTGTTGGGTTTTTTAATATGTAAATAACAACAACAATAACGAAAACAAAAATAGTAATGATGATCATAATAACAACAATAATAATAAAGATAATAATAACTATAATAATAAGAAGAAGAAGAAGAAGAAAATTCATAAACAATATAAACATAACACTAACATTTACAAGAGTAATCTCAAAGTCAGTTATGTGACAATAATTAATAGAACAGGATTTCTTGCACGTGGTTTGTGACATTAAAGGTAGTTAATGCACTGTCAACACTTTTCATTAGACATTAGACGTCGAAATAAGCGGCACTTGTAGACACAAACTGAAAAAGTGAACTTTTTACTTTCTCTGACGTACTTAAAGTCAGCGCCTTTCATCATCAACGCACAATCGCTATATCACCAGTTTTAACTGGAAGCGGAATCTTACAAACTGTAGAAACCATAAACTGTTTTCCATACAATTGCCGTTTTGTTCAAAGATGATGCTTCTAATATGTTTTTTGTTTTGTTTTTTATAGTTTTTTATGATGAGTATTTCGAACTCCATTGAGGTTGGTTCCCATATAATATCTGTAATGATCAGCGACGGTCGCCGGCCGCGTTCCGCAGACCATTGTCAATCGTTACAGATTATGTGGGAACACTTGACGCGCTGTCTGCGGTCTGCTACCATCGGTCTTGGTGATCCGGAGAGTAGAACCTTATTCTACTACCCCAACCATAAAGACCACGCGAACATATTTTGATGGGTATGATTGTCTGTAACGGTCTGCGGCAGTCGCCGACATATCACTGTTCCTCTTAAACCACGTATCAGTAACTGCCCAATGAAAAAGACGAAAAAAGTTTGGCTCTATTTGAAAAACCCTGGTTCCCATACGATCTGTATCGATTGCCGCAGACCATCGCCGCCAGTTACAAATCATATGGAAACCTTTCTGTGCAGTATCTGCAAAACATCAATTGCAGACGGTTGCCGACCTTCGCCAAGCAAAACAGATCAATCGAATGGGGAACTAGGCTTTAGACGAGTGGCAAGACAATTGTTCGACCTTATTTTCGTCCTGCAGTTAAGCTTAAAGTTGCCAAAAGAGCCACGCCCCTTTCAAATAATCGACTACACTGAAGGGATTAATGACTAACTTGCTTGTGTGACATATTTCAAGTAACTAAACTAAGCGCATGAATTTGGTCCCAAGAACACGAGGCAAACTTCTTTTCCAATTATCTTCACACTAGTTCCAGTATTTACAGGGTTTTTTTATGCACGATTAGTCAGACAAAGTATGGTGAATTTGGCAACTTTGAGGCTTAATCAAGGGACAGAGATGATGTCGAATAAAAAAATGCCATCTTTCTTTAAAATTGACAAAATCAGCCGAAGGGTATAAGACACTTTAAGTACAGTATAAAACATTTTTGTTTCAACAAGCGATTCGCTTCTGTATGAATTACTAGGGTGCCCGATGAACTGTAAGAGGTGTGGACTCTACGACTGCTTGGAGTGTAGTGCAGGGTTCTACAAAATCGGAACCAGCCTTGGTATTGGCTGCGTCCGCAATTGCCCTCAGGGACATAGGGTTGTAAATGGAATGTGTCAAAAAATTCCTAAAATGCGCTTTCGAGGTGAGTAAGCGCAACGCTTACACAGTTGCATTGTTATTGGTAGATATTTAGATAAAACCTTGTAAATTTCTTAGGGAATTTCAGCCTCAATTGTTCTTAAGCTGTTCTTCTATTTTCAAAATACTCATAAGAACAGCAACAGTAAGAAATAACTCATAAAGCATTGCAAATGTATACCTAACTTGTGATCGGGACTTATCAAGCCGAATAGATTGCAATAGAAATTCAAACAATCTCAACGTTTAGAGTATTTTAATGTTGGATATAACTGAGCTTGAGGGGAAAATATAATTTCGCTAAGGCCCAGGTTAAACGTACCCTGGGTGCCAGAGGTACGGCTCGCTGCTATGGGCTTTGACTAATCTGCCGTGTTGCGAGATTTGAGAGTGAGCGGAAGCTCGCTGCGGAACTCATGCTCGAAGCCGGCCCCTGTTCTAGTGAATATTTCGATCGGAACAGCGAGTATACCTCTGGTCTCCAGGGTAGGTTAAACGTCGAGCTTCACATGTGCCGAATCTAATGCTAATGAGGTAGAACAATATAGTTTGCTCATTAGCATTCAATTCGGCACATGTGAAGTTCGACGTTTAACCCACACCCAAAATAAAGTAAATTTTGCATTTATTATTCCAAATTCCAGCTTAGATTGTTTAAAGCTTGTTCTTAATCAAATTTGAACCTCGTTGTTATAATAAAACTGTTCTTATACAAAATATGCGTGTAGTAGAAATCGTATAGCTAGCGTGAAGTACCTGACATTTTTTTAATCTAGTTGTTCCATGAGATTACATACTTGAAACATCGATTAGCCTTCTTCAAATCACATGATAGCAAGGAAAAACCCACCAAGCAGGGCAAAGAAGTTTTTTAAATTTAAGATAAAAAATGTTAATTGATGACTCAAAACTTGCCGTCAAGTTTCACCCACGTAAGACTTTCTACATGTTAAATGCTGTATTGGCAATAACTTAGTTATAACTGTCATGTGATATTCTCATGCAGCTTGTCCCTACGGTGTTGCAAACTGTGAAAGGTGCACTAACAGCATCTCATGTGAAAAATGCTGTGTTGGCTATTACGGGTTAAGAGAAGGTGAAACACGAGCAAGTCCTTATCGTTGTGTGCGAAACTGTCCCCAAGGGTGGGTCGCCGAAAACGTTGCCGGTCACGGTCAGCGGTGCAAGTTGCTGCAAGCTCCACCTACGCAAAAAGGTAGATATGTGTTTATGCTACCTCTGCAATCCAGCAAACCATTGTTTGGTTAATATTGCATATTTTAACAAAAATTCCTTTATGTTCAATGCCGATCAAGAATCTTAACTTGTTTTGGTCAACCTAACTTAAAGTTACGTACTCAACGGTGCTGTCAGTCGCTTGCTGTACGTGAGTTGTAACACAAACTTGACTGATAAAATGTAACTTATGTTAAATCTGAAGGAAATTGTCGACAAGTTGGCAACTGTCTTGAGTGCTCCGGAAAAACGAAATGTCTCACATGTCAAGCTGGTTACAAAGTACAAGTTGATCTGCAAAGTGAGGACATGAAATGCGTTCCTCAAGGTAACTTTTATTACTAACAAACAATCATAATAGTTTTCAAAATAATTGTTTTGTTATAAACGCTTTTGTAAATGTGACAAGTCCAGATACTTTTAGCTGCATCTAAGGGCCTGTTCACTCGGAGGGATAGGGTAATTGCTGCTTTCATCTCATTGGCATCTTCAGCGGCAGCATTTTTTCGTTGTGGTTTGATGCTAACACATTTTGTGTTTGAAAGACGTCGTTCTCATAGAGTAGGGCTGTAGTTGGAGATATCCAACAAAACAAAAACAGCCAGCCCCAACCCTAGGGCTAGCCTTTTACAACGACCTTTAATAAAGCTGATTCTTCCCTAGCTTTAAAGTGGAGCTACCCAGGCTCCCAAGCTACTCTTTCTTCCATGAGAAACAAGCCGCGAAATACAAAGGAGAAGTCAACCTTTCCTTTAAAGGATTTTGTTTAAATGTGTCTTGGCCCTAACCATTTTATTTACCTAATCACATAATTGAAGTTAAACGTACTTTGTATTAAACATTGTTGACACTTTAAAAATACGATGCTAAAAATAATCAAAAACTTAAATCTTTAGTTAAAATCCCAATAAGTATATATTAACCCTATAAGCCCCTATCAAAATGATAATTACTGGAATTTCTCCATATGGGCGACAAATGCAAAGAGCTAAACTACTGTGATTAGTTGAAAAAGCGCCCAACCTTGAATACGTGTCCACCCAGAAGGTCAAAGAGGTGATAAAGCGCTCAGACTTAAATAAACAGCGCTCACCCTAAAAATGTTCGGTGTGACGTTGGCTGTATAATTGGCTTGTCATATCCTAACCGTCTATGGAAATGCGAAACTTTTGTCATAGTTTGAAATCGATTGAAAATGTGTTCCCAACGTTTCTCTGCCGCAGAATCGATCAAGTGGTTAAAAAAGTTTAATTTAATATGCGCAAAGGGCGCTTATTCGAATAAGTACGGTTTACTGTTATAGATTGCAGAGGTTACCCCTATTATTAATGCTAACATGCAACGTAATTAGACATCGTTGATTTTTATCGAATAAAACGTTGAGGCAAGACGTACTCATGTCACTTCGCCCTGGCAGAAGTATATACCGATTCCCTCTACTACAATTAATTTGAAGGACTTAACTACTATTGAGTAGTTCGATGCACTCAGATAGTTAGCGATAGACATTTAACCTGTGCGATTTATTACAAACTTGGTTGGAAGTATTCCACTACATTAAAAAACACATAACTAAACTTTTTTAAAGTTTACATCATGAATATGGATTGATAACTTCTAGTTCTTTTGACTGACAGCCACGGTTTAATACCTGATGATTATTGAGCTAGAAAATATTTGTGAGTCTAAACATAGAAAGTTAAAATATTTCTTTGTTTTACGAGTACTCATTTGCTCAAAAAACTTTAATGCGCCGTTAGTACTGACTTTACGATGAACTGTTAGTTTCAGCAGTTACGTGTAGCATCAGAAGCGGTTGCCTCTTTTGCTCTGACCAACGACCGCTGAAATGTTTCAAGTGTAAGGCCGGATACAGAACAGAGCTTGGCGCTGATGGACAGTCTATTGTATGCAATCCAATACCACCACAGGGTGAGTTCCAAGAAAAAAAGTTGAAAAAGCAAGGGTTATGTTATTACTCTCTAATGAAAAAAAATACATTCAAAAACTTCCCTTCCTGATGAACAATCTTTGCCTTTACTAGCTAGTTTGATTTTGCAATAACAAAAACGATTACAGTTACAACGTTGTGTTTTCCGCTACCCAAAAGAAAAGAGTGTTGCAAGTTAACCAAGAAAAGCGACATTTATAAAGCGTAAATGGTAAAGATTTTCTCGTTGTTTTTAGGATTAGGAAGCCATGAACGTACATAGAAAGGATGGTCAAATCAAACCATCATCAACACATACAGGCACACATTTCACACAATTTAGTTGCAGTAATATAAGGAATTAGCAATAGCGACTACATTTACAACACTTCTTTTTCAAGTTGGATTGCAATGCCGATATCATTGTACATATTTTTATATTAGAGAACGTGTCTATATATTGTACTTAATTAATCCAGTAGTGGCGGATAGTTTCAACATGCTGGTCTTACGTATCATGTTTATCAAACAATCCTTAGGTGTTCAGCAACCACAGAGTTGAAAAATGTGTAAGAAGAACTGGAACAGAAGTTTGTCTAAACTTCATATTTTTTCAAACTAAAAATATGCTGCTTACTGCAAGATAAAGAGCCTTTTCATGCTTTAATAAAAAAACTCTAAAGTAGGTTGGTCTTTTCATATCAAACTTTTGCACATGATATTTGCTGTACAAAAGTTGATCCGTTTTCAAAAATCATCACTTGAAGTGAGAAATCAAAGCCTCTAAACTGATCCAATCAGTCCTTGAAAAGAGATACAGATCTTTAGCTGATACCAACTTTTAAGGCCCGCTTTGACTCTTACATGTATCACACACAGCCGGATTGGGTCAAACTCAAAAAGCATGCAGGCCTAACTTGGACTTACTTACGTACCTGGTATAAAGATTCGTAAAATATTCCCAACGCAGATCCTCGTAGAGGATGTGACTACAGTAACTGTGTGAAAACTAGTCACGCAAGGTGCGTGATGCAGAACGGCAAAGTCACGTGGTCGTGCTCCACACGTAGCGACCCGGTCTGTGGGTCCAATGGGCACACCTATTCCAACGCATGTTTCCTGAAATTACACACCTGTGGACCAGACGCACCTTACGTGTACCTGGCGAGTAGGGGAGCATGCGCTGTTGCAGGTGGGATAAGGCTACGCTGGTTTATTCGGTTCCGGGTAAAGCCAATTCTGGTTGTGTTTTTGGTATCATCAGTCTATTGTTACCGCAAATAGCCATAACACAAAAAATATAGCACCGATAAGTTTTCCTTTTTTTTCGACGACCTATACATTTACGCGCAAAGTTTGGCTGTAACTTCTCTAATAACTCAATGCTGACTTCAGATTATAGCCTGGTTGTCTTAACCGGATGTGTCGCTTATTTTCGTCTAGATCTTGTTCCACAGTCGCAATGAGAAAGTTCACTTTCTGTCTAAGATTGGCTAAGCCTCCTTGCACTAACTTTGCAAAAGCACGTTGCAACAGTAACGTGGCCAAGGGTTTGCTTGTCGGCGTAAACCAAGCGATCTAGAATACATCCAGCATTGGCTCTATCTCTGAATTAAAGTTGTAGATTAATTGCCATAATTTTCTCTTTTGCTATATACTATCCCTAGCGCGCCATTGTTTAATACCGCAAGTACGTCAATGCTAAGCCTCAAAACACACTAATGCGTTACTAAAATGATCATCGCGAAATGAAGAAAACTTGCAATGCAAAATGTAATAAAAGAGGTGACGTAAAAGGCAGTAAAACCAGGCCAAATCTAACAACGCAAAGACAGAACAAAATCAGACCCCGAAAATTGAGACAAGAGCACCACAAAACGTGTTTTTGTAATCTGAACTACACCAAAACGTTACAATTAATCAAGTGACAAAATTGATACCTAGCAAACGCCACGTCCAGTGTAGCGCGTTGCCCATTATCTCCTATGCCATTGAAATTTTGGTGTGCGCCCTCGACGACAAATACACATTGCAAAAACTGGCGAACTTGTCGTCGTGCAGCACAGTCTGGACATGGTCCAAATGCATAACCACATCCAAACTTGTTAGATATCAAGCTTAAGGGATAGCCAATGCCTACTCCCGCGGCAAATCCTCGGAATTATGAAATGGAAGGATTAATCATACCTTATTGTGTCTCACCAGAAATGAAAGCAGATTGCTTCAAACGGTTATTTTTCAAAAGAAATATATTTTTTCATAGTAGCGCATGTGTAGGTAGACATACATGTACAAGGCAGATATACTAGCTTCCAAAATGAGCCGCGCGGCCCCTCGAAAACCTGAGAATGGATACAAGGCGTCTGCTAATGGAAGCTAGTTATACATACCAGCTACACTTAACATTAGTATAAAGAAGAAGATGATTCGTTGGACCTAGGGCTACGGGAGGCAGGTTTTGGTTTTTAAAACGAGTGAGCGAAGTGACAAAGTCGTACTGTTAAATTTCGAAACAATAACGAAAGCCTTTACAACCTAACCGAAAGGAAAAACATTTGTTACGAATTTAGATTAACATTATCATACAATACTTGATTATCAGTAGTATCTTTCCTCATACAAAAAATACCTAAAATTGAAAGTTTAAAAAAACATTTGTCTTCAAAACAAGAACGACTGATGTGTTTTTCGAGGATAACGCACATCGATATTAAACATGTTCCCTGTCATTACTTTACTAGGTCGCTCAGGTGTGAATCCTTGTGTCCCTAACCCTTGTAGAGGACCATACGCCGTCTGCCGCTATAAGGAAGGAGCCTCTCCCACCTGTCACTGTGACAGGGACTGCAATAAAGCCTTGGATCAAATATGTGGCTCAGACAGTAAAACCTACAGCAATGAGTGTTTCATGAAGAAGCATTCCTGCCTCATGGATACACGAATCACTGTCGCTTACAGAGGAGAATGTCGTGGTAAGCTTTTTCTCAACTAGAAAAATTAGTTTATTCGAAAGATTCAAGACTTTGCAAGAATAAAAAAAATATTTTCTTCATAAATCGGTCAGAACAAACAGGTCTAACTTTAGGGTTTTATGTACAGAAATCAAGCTTATATACATTTATTTACGATGACAGTTTGATAACTATAAACTGAAAATTTCCCTATCACTACCTGAATAACGCTGTTTGTTCTGTACCTAAAGTGTGTGTTCAATTCCACATGTCACAAGTACTAGAAATATGTAAAACTAGGAACTTTGTTTATTACTCGGGCTGTAAGGCACCGTCTCGCGTTTGTATTGCGGGCTCGCAAATCGGCATGAGTTTTTCTAAACAAAATGGCGGATAAGATATTGAGTGTAAAGAATTTTTTTACAGATGTAGTAAAAATTCATGGAAACAAAGTATTCCTTCAGTGTTATTTGTTTCATTACTGTAAACCAACTATGGTACATGTAGCTAAACTTACGTGTTATAGCTAACGCTCATTGCAAGTAAAATTATGGAATGTACATTGTACAACAAACAAAAATTAAGGCATGCTATGCCGCCAGCATCTGCTTAAAGGACAATTGATAGCTTGAAATCAGGTTTGAAATTTGCTGATTATGGAAAATTTTAAACATGTTGGTCTTATAATGGGCAAGGGTTTCATACAAACCGGGACGCATAACCTCGACAAAATGGTTAAATACTACCTCGCCTCATGGGTAAACACGCAGAATGGGTTTTTGTGAGAATTTCAAACCCTGACTAAACTCTCTGATAGTAACAGTGGGAAAATGTTCCTTCTCTATGCAAGCATAATACTAGTAATGAGAGATATTTTGCAACTATTGTCATTATTTTGTAAGTTTTAGTGAATTATCACAAGTTTTCTAGGGTTAGATACCTTTCGTAACGTGAAACACACTCAAAAAAACATTTTTGCACTAAGTCTAATAGACAGCGTATGCACTCGAGACTCGTTCAACTGGTTGTTAATTCTCACTTTCGGGCATAATTAAGTAACATTATACATTGTTATTGTGTTTCAAATGTAGACCCGTGTGCAAACAAACAATGCCCCCCATACGGGAGATGCAGAGTGCAAGACGGAAGAGCGATCTGTGAATGTAAGGACGCGTGTTCAAGGAAAGTCGAACGTGTGTGCGGTTCAGACGGAACATCATACGATAACGAATGTATGCTACAAGCTGCGGCCTGCAGAACTAACACGCGAATAACAGTGGAGTCTCAGGGGCGTTGTCTTGGTAGGTTAAATAATAAGCCAAATGATCAAGCCTTGGAATGTCAGCAGCTTTTCGATAGTTTGGTCTTTTTATAATATAGTAATAAAGGCTCTTACTGAGAACTGTTGCTATGGCAACGGCAATTTTACAGCCTGTCCGCCATTTTAGCTGCCATTTTGGACTTTTCACAAAGAATTCCGCCAATGTTTTTAAAACTAGCCCAGAATCGATATAGAATGTGTTTACTTACTCAAATAGGAATGGTGAACTAAAAATAGTTTATTTTAACTATTTGAAACTGAATGGTATCCGATTTTCATTCCTTTTTTGCAGCCGATGATCCTTGTTTGAATTTCCCTTGCAACGCGCCTTATTCCACCTGCGTGGAAGTAGACGGGAGAGCCACTTGCCGGTGCATATTTTCGTGTTCAGCAGTGCGTGACCCAGTCTGTGGTTCAGACCTCATAACCTACAACAATGAGTGTACACTTAAGAAGCAAGCATGTTCAACAATTACGCGGATAAGAGTTGCCTCACGCGGAAACTGTGTCGGTTGGTAAAAAGTGAAACTTTCCTAGATTCTATAGTAAAATAGGTTAAAAGTAGGTTGATGATGCGTAAAAGTTGGAATTACTTAACCAGTTAATTAAGAAATGAATTTTTTTTTAAAAGAGCGTGCGATTCTAAAACAGTACCAGTAGAAAAAATATGAAAACCATTTGAAGTCTTGAGCGCGACGTCAAGCAAGTTTTATATTTGCATCGGAAACACTATTTTCCTTGTACTAATTCATATAAATTTACAAGCCAATGTAAAAAGTATTGATTTGACTGATAAAAAACCTATTGTAGATTCTATTGTTAACTGTACTAAAACAGCTAGTCACTACACTTTCAACTAAACCATCAACAATACCAACACTTGAGCTGATATCGCAAATGTTCCTTCATAATCTAGATCCTTGTGTAGCTAGACCTTGTCGAGCACCGTACGCAGTTTGTGAAGCAGTAGGAGATCGAACAAAATGTAGCTGCAAGGAAAACTGTCCCAGGGATAATAAACCCGTTTGCGGTTCTGACTACAAGACATATCGTAACAAGTGCTTGATGGAACTCGCAGCTTGTCAGTCTGGTACGATGATACAAGTGCGTTCTGATGGTCAATGTGCAGGTGAGCAAGTGAAAGTAGCTACTAATTTTGTTGTTTTCTTAAAGGTTGTGTTCTTTAAGGTATCGATCATTCGCAACCACTGTAATTTTAAAACGTATTCAGTATTTTTTGATTGAGTATTGCTGTAAGTTCAATCACTTGAGGCAATTAAAATTGATGGCGATATATCTAAAGTTTGCTTAATTCCAGTCCTTCATTCACCATATGCCAAGAGAAAAAAAATTAAATGCTGTTTAACCTTTTTGTAGCGTTTCAAAACTTAAGATATCTATATCCTAAATTAACCTTTTTAATTTACGTGGCAAGCCTTGATAGCCTAAACAACTGGATAAATACTAAAGCCTGTTTTTCAAGAGCTATGCAAGAACAACGCAAGCTCTCTGTGTCCCGTTTAAACAAACCACAAAAACAAGAACAAAAGCTTAGAGACTTCAAAATCCTTGAAGACTTTCTTCTGCCTCCGCTGACTTGTCTGCACTGGCATGTAAGTCATCGAAAGAACCTTGAACGCGAGCTCTATGTTGCTGATCAGTCAAACACAGTTACCATAAGACGAGAAATACGAGGACTGCGGCGTAATAGTAAGGTTAAAGAAAAAGGAGAGTTTTATCCTTTTTTGGTATTTGCAACTGACCAAAATACCAATCAGCGCCTTTACCAATGCAACACGTTTCACTTATCGTTTACCCTCGCACTTACGTTTATAGTCAATACCCCTTCAAATATCATCAACCTGACAAAATCTTGCGCTAACATCCTAAATTTGTTTTCATCAATCTAGATCCTTGTGTCGCCAGGCCTTGTCGAGCACCGTACGCTGTTTGTGAAGCGGTGCGAGATCGAACCAAATGTAGCTGTAAAGAGGATTGCCCCGGGGAAATTCAACCCGTTTGTGGTTCTAACTACAAGACATATCGTAACAAGTGCTTGATGGAACTCGAAGCCTGTAGATCTAGTACAATGATACGAGTGCGTTCTAACGGTCGATGTCCAGGTGAGTCAGTGAAAACTAATACTAACAATGTTTGTGTGGAAAGTGTTTCTTGTACAGTTATGGTTTTAGCACAAGGTATCGATCAATTCGAGGCAAACTTGTTTTCGAAACGAGGCCTAATTTTAGGCTTCTTTTTGTTTTTTATTAGCTATCTGGTTGCAGCAACGGCCAATCACTTGCAGCTACTTTTTCGGATGAAAGTGTGCATTTAAACGCATACTTTCCTTTCGTTTTGAATTTGGAGCAAGAGTTCCGTTTTGCATTGCGAATAAACACTTTTAATTAAAATTTTAACAAAGTATTTCAAATAATCGATTAAGCAGACGTTGCAAAACTGGAATAGAAAGAAGTTGGACAAGAAAAATGCTAAAGCCATGATTCTCACTAGTGACATCAAGAACGAGCACAGGAAAAAGCACAAAGTGCAAGCTGAATGTTCGCCGTGCAAATGAATTTTGCATAAAAAATTGAAGTTTACGGACTACAAAACCGTCAAGGCCCGCATTCTTGTTTGTTCATCAGAAGCATGTACATGTAAGATCCAATACTTATTGATCAAATGCAACAAGTTTTACAACCAAGAACATCTGCCATTCCTTTTTGTCAGACTCAAGCTTTCATCAAATGCACATTACAATGATGGATTTAATGACAACTGCGCCTAACAAAGATGGACACCGGTTACTCTATACCTCACCAGAACTTGTTCTTTAGTATGAAAGAAGTCTTTTTTCTCATTCATTAAATCAGGTTACCGTACAATTTTCGTTCAAAGCCTTTACTACCTGTTCAGATCGCTGTGTTACAGTTTTACTATGTTTATTCAGATCCTTGCGTAACAACACCGTGCAGAGCACCGTATTCAGCCTGCACTGCTGATCGGGACAGGAGAACATGCAGCTGCAATACGAACTGTTCAAACAGCATTGATTGGGTTTGTGGTTCCGATTTTGAGACTTATGACAACATTTGTTTGATGAGACTTGCGTCCTGCCGATCGGGCACGTGGATAACTGTACGCACGCGCGGCAGATGTGCGGGTGAGTAACAGCGATAAAGGTGCTTTCATTTTTGCATGACTAACAGAGTTTTTCATAATTTGTAAAGATCTCTAGTGCCTAACATTTTTCTTTTATGTTCACAAGATCCTTGTGCTACAAGTCCTTGTAAAGCACCCTATTCAACATGCAGAGCAGAGAGGGGTCAGGCTGTTTGCAGATGCAATACTGCATGTTCATCAGACGTTGACCTTGTTTGTGGCTCCGACTACAAGACATACAGCAACAAATGCTCATTGGAACTGGAATCTTGTCGGTCTGGCACCAGAATAACAATGAGATCAAGGGGTAGATGTGCAGGTGAGAAATGTAATAGACCATATGTTAATGTTACACAGAAGGAATCCAACGGCGGTTAGACACCGGCACTGTTCCGACGTACACAGCGCTGTGACAGCGAAAACGATCACAGCGCTGTGACAGCGAGAAACGAGCACAGCGCTGTGACAGCAAAAACGATCACTGCGCTGTGACAGCGAAATAAGCACAGCGCTGTGACAGCAAAAATGCTGTTATCTACTGCTATCTCTACTGTTATTATTAATATTATTATTATTATTGTTATTATTATTGCTATTGTTATTGCTATTGTTATTGCTATTGTTATTGTTATTGTTACTGTTACTGTTTTTGTATTTGTTGTTGGTATTGGTATTGTCATTGTCAGTGTTATTGTTATTTTAATTGTTATTGTTATTCAGTGTTATTGTCAAGACTTAATTTAATTTTTATTTTCTTATCACCATCTTCACCATCATTATTATTGTTGTTAAATATTGCAAATAATGTGATGAGTTACGACGTAACACGCCCTTATTAAAAAACCCAATGCCTTGATAACGTTACTATTGTTACCAGTTGCATAATTATTTAAAACAACATTGTAACCCCAAAGTGGTAGCAGTACTAATACATTTGAGTTGGAACTAGCTTACTTTTAGATCGCTTTAACGAGAGAAAAAAAACACGTCTGTGCCATGGACAACAACTTTAATGCAGCTACAATGCTTTTTGTTCAGATCCCTGTGTGTCTACTCCATGTAAGGCACCGTATTCAACTTGTAGATCAGAAAGCGGTCGTGCATTTTGCAGCTGCATAGTTAACTGTCGGAGAAACCTTAACCCTGTGTGTGGCTCAGACTACAAGACCTATGACAACAGGTGCTTGATGGAACTCACGTCTTGCCGTACCGGGCTGAGGATCACAGTGAGGTCACAGGGAAGATGTGTAGGTAAGGAAAAACAACTTAGATCAACTCCACGAATTGCAAACACAACTAGTAATAGTATTTACTATGTAATTAAAACAGTTTATTAAGTAATTGAGCTTCCTGGACTGGCTTTTCTAATGCACAAACACAAACACAAACCCAAACACAGCCACAGCCGCAGCGATACCTGCATGGAAAATCAGTAAACCAAGGCCGGAAAACAGCTGTCAAATATATACAAGCTTGGTGCAAGCTCGGTAAATGAATTGAAGTATTATTTTTTTGTGGCAGCAGTGAATATGTTTGCACCTTAATGCTTTACTTCGCTTACATTACAGGATAACGTGTTTGTTTTCGTGTCCTTAACAAAATTCCCTTTTTGATTACGTGTATCGTTGTGTTTAGCTCATCTGTTAATATGATTCCAAGTTTTTGGATTTCTTCCGTAGAAAATAAAGAAAAAGTAAACTGGTGTATTTATATAGCGCCTTTGGTATACGAATATGATCAAAGCGCTTTACAGCACAGCCGCTTCCAAGCGGTCCAAGTGTGCTGGTACTCATTTTACCGACCTCGGGTAGATGGAAAGCTGAGTGAGCTTTAGCGAGAAAGAATGTTATCCAATTATTTAACCCTTGACCAAGCCGGAGATCGAACTCAGGACCTCCGTATTGTGAGGCAGAGATTTCACCACTGTCCCAATCCCTCCGCTGTAATGCTGTTTGCAAAACAAAAAGACTGTAATACCTTTCTGCAATCGGAAGACCCAGCATCACGGAAACAATAGACTTTCCTTTTTATATCATTAACTAAAGTATATTAAGTATTTATGAAAAGCTTTATAAATATCATAATAATAACGTAAAAATGTTAAAGTCTATGTTGTCAAAAAACACAAACTAAAACAACAACAACGATAATTTATGTAATAGAGACAAAAATAATAGCATCCGCGGAATTAGTAATGATAATAACAAAAACAATAAGAAGAAAAGTATTTGTTACAGTAACTCAAATATAAGTTTAGCAATGGTAATAAGAATGAATAGTAGCAATAAAGATAATAAGAATTATTTGCTTTATGTAACAAAAAAGTGACATAAACATGTTTTCCAATTTAAATTGTACAAATTGCTTGTGCCCATGTATTCTGATAGATATTTTCTAAACCCTAACTAAAGGTAAGTTAAGGTTTTTTTTACAAAAAAATCTGTTGTTGTTTTTGTTGTTCTCAAAATGCTTTATTTCACTTTATGACCATTTTAGTTTCAACATGTGTTTTTCACATTCGCATTTTGAAGTTCTCATACCAATTGTGCGCTTAGATCCTTGTGAAATAACTCCATGCAGAACACCGTATGCCATTTGTAGAGCTCAAGGCAACAAAGCTACCTGCATCTGTGACACAAACTGCCCAAGAACTGTTAACCCCGTATGTGGGTCTGACTATATCAGCTATAACAACGATTGCTTGATGAGGCTTACAGCCTGTCGATCCAACAAAGTTATCACGGTGCGCTCAAGGGGGAGATGTTTAGGTATGTCATGTGATCTCACATGTAACGCATGCATTTATTGTAGATACCATGTTAAACAAAATTTACTCTCTTCATAATAAAGTTTGAATTCCTATTAGAATAAAAATTTGCTAATGGTTAAATGCATGCTTTAAAAAAGACTATACATATGGTATTTTTTTCCGATGATAATTTAGATAATATATTCAAAATTTAAAATTCGTATTCTTAGTCATGTAAGGCAGCTCGAAAATACTATTAAGAATAAATGACAGACTTAAGTTGATTACAACATTCGGAAACTGTCTTTGAATAAGCCAAAACCAATTTTCTTTCGCCGACGGGCTCAAGTTAATTGACAACTCTTATACATCATCCAATGTATGAATATTATTTAGCTATTGTTCTTATAGCAACACGAAAATGTGAAAAGTTCGCCTTTTTAGAATTAGAGAAAACTGTACATAGTGTCCAGTTTCCTTGAGTTTGTTATAACTGACTCTGTTTTGCAGCCTTTTAACCCACCATACTTCAGTGGCTGTAATCTTGTATTCTAAACAACGTTCTTGTCCTTGTTTACAGATCCGTGTGCTTCTAGACCATGTGAAGTACCGTACGCTGTGTGCAGAGCAGACAGGGATAGAACCATCTGTAGCTGTAGAACAGACTGTCGCGAGACAATCGACCGCGTTTGTGGGTCAGACTACAAAACGTATGACAACAGGTGTTTGATGGAACTCTCTTCCTGTCGGACGGGAGTCCGAATCACAGTAAGAACACGAGGAAAATGTGTAGGTGAGACATTTTTTTGAGATTTCTTATCGTTACATGTTTAATCTTTTTAGCAATTACGCCTTTACAAACTAATCACTGAAGAGAGACTTGGTAAATTTTTCCGCTAAAAAGCGATTATTTTCTCCTTTTTACTGACAACCTTACAATATATTTATTGATTCCGTATAGTCCAGTCGCTTAGTGTTGTTTTCTCACTAATTTCATCGCTCAGTTCGACAATTTGAAAATTTGAAAGTCCAAGATGGCGGCCATACTGACGTCATTTGTATTGTAAGATTGTTATGGGAACCATATAGCACCAAGCGGCCTCGACTACCTGAAAGCACAAAGAAAGCTTATTGTATGTGCCAAGTATCAAGTCATTTGGAAGAAAAGTGTCAAAAGTGGAGGAGACGGCGCATGATATCCCCTCCCCCACCACACCTTTATATGCCTTCGTTTAATTCTTTAAGGCTTATGCCGTCTGTGGTTCATATTATAGCTATTATTGTGTTGAGGAATATGGTTACAATGAAAGCCCAATTCTGGATTATAGTTTTTGCCCTAATTGTCCACTTGCATTAAATTGTCTTTTGTTCAGTTTTGAATTTCAATAGTGTGAATCTAAAGGTGATAATCGTTTCTAGACAAGAAAATTTGTTTTCAAACGTCCTTGCTTGTTAGGCCAGTTTCAAAGGTTTCCTTTTGTCATGCGCCGAATACAGTACAAATATGAGGTAGAACAATGGAGTTAACTCATTCGCATTGTATTCGGCGCATGAGAAATGCAACGTTTGAAACTGACCTTACTTGCACACTGAAACCAAATTATAACAACGTAAACAATCCTTATGAACTATTGTAATACTAGTTGTATTTTTTGAAAAAAACCCTGTTTTTTTTCTGCGTTGGCGAGTGTTCTGAAATAATGGGTTTGAACAACAAAAGCTGATATGGTATGTTCTTCGCCTGTGGGACTTTGGTGTTTAGCTGACCTTTCGAGCGATAGCACTTCGTTGGAGCAGACATCAGATGCATTATGTATCTGAGTTCTTCCGTCTTATCAATTTTCCTTTTAGTTTATAGCACTCCGTAAAGGTTTAGCTTCTTTTTAAACTAGAGTCAACAATACCAAGTATCAAGTTCCGGTTTGATTAATCGCACGGCTTTGAAGTTTTGAACAAACCAGAGCTCTGTACTTAGCTCTATCCTAAACAAGACCATCTCGTTTTTGACGATAGATCCGTGTGTTGCAAAACCATGTCAAGCACCGTACGCCATATGCAGAGGAGACAGGGACAGGTCCATCTGTAGCTGTAAAACAAACTGCCCACAGTCTGTCGATCGCGTCTGTGGATCAGACTACAAGACGTATGACAACAGGTGTCTAATGGAACTCGCCTCCTGTCGGACGGGAGTCCGAGTCACAGTTGGATCGCTGGGAAGATGTGTAGGTGAGACAGTTGGAGTCAAGTTACACAAATCTCATTTTTCTCTCTTTTAATCTTGTTAATATTGAAAAATTTTTCTGACAAGCGTCATGACAAACAGTTCTTAAATATGTAGTTGTGATTAACCTAACATGTACGATTTTATTTCCGTTTTTTATGTGCTTGCTAAGTTATCCGAGTTAATTGTTAATTAACTCTATCTGACCGGAGGGGAGGGGGAGGGGGCGAAGTGACCCCAAGTGATTTTTGTGTGTAACTTACAAACGCTATCATATTGGAGGCTAAAATTTCACGGCTTTTCCTAAAATTAATCGGGGAATATTTTGGTTTGTGTTTCATTAGCATTGCCATGGTAACCCCATTTTCCTAACACACTCTCCAACTAGTCGTAATTCCTATACTCTGCTTTAAGAAGGCCATACAATCAATATTATCTTAATCACTGGCTAAAACAAAGGGTGTCATAGACTTTTACAATTGTTTTCAGTTAAACTCAATTCCCTCGACCAAGCTTTGCATTCTGGGTAAAAATGTGTAATTTTGTGACTTTCATTATTTCTTGTTTGAACCAACAAAAATACAAAATATGGATGTAAAAAGATTACACTGTAAACACGTGTGTTAATTTACACCATAAAGGTGTGTTTTAAAACACACCATGGTGTGTTACAAAACACACCGTGGCCGTGTGTTGAACTACACACCTTATCATAAATACACCTTTGAAAAGATGTGTTTCGGTACTCACACCTTTGAATGTGACCCAAGGAGGATTGAAAGGTAAACCCATGATGCTTTGCGGGCAGAAGCTTGTTAAAAGCGTGTTCAATGGACGAGACGA
>JAOBRG010377245.1:0-11410 GCA_027574985.1 Umimayanthus nakama
ATAGACGCACGGGCGTGCGTCTATCGAGATTTAGATGCACGCTCGCGCCATACAAAAAGCGCGCGAAAAATTGCCAGTCATGTTCTAAGAACTCTTCGTACATTAAGAGGCATTTACAGTAATCCATCTAGCAACATATCATTATACAATGTCGTGATACCTCTACACTTCCAATGAAGCAGTGTTATATGGTTTATATAATTGCGGTCAGGTGCTAAAAAAACAGATAAGAAGTGCTACCAAATCGTGCTGCCCGCACCAAAACTAACTTCCCATATGAAGTGAGGTCGTGCAAGCGTTTTAATGAACTTAGCTGGGACAATCTTGAAGTGAGAAGAATAAAAAAAGTTAGTGCATGTATAACATTGTAAATAGAAATGCTCCAGCTTCGTTTAACAATCTATTTGTGGGATCTAAGGAGCTCTGCGAGAAGGATTTAGTTTTACGCTCCTCTGCCCTAGATTTTTAAGCTCCCTTTACCTCGTACGGAGTTTCTAATAAAGCGCGGCCTATTCTTCGGTGGAACCAAACTATGCGGCAACAGTTTGACCTCTGACATTAAGAATATAGGACATATAAGCAATTAAGTATCTTTGATATCAAGTTAGTAAGTGCAGTCTTGCAGTTTATATCCCTTATATTTAAAGTTCTGCCACTGTGCGCATGATGCCCTAGTTATGTACTCGGATGTATTTACCTGGATCATACTTGCACGGGCAAAGCCGCCGGTTTTTTGGATAGCCTGGATGAACGCTTCTAGAACAGCCAATATCGTACCCTATTCTTACAAATCCTCTTCTTTTTTGTAATACTGGGTCATATATTGGATGGCCATTTGTAGCTACGAATATCCAATTATCGGTTCCCTCAGGTACTCCAAGTGCAGTAAAAACTGCCGAGGCGTTGTCCCGTGGAAATCCATGGTCAGTTCCCACACAATACTGCCCATTACTTGCGCACGCATTGTCACAGACGCCAGCATACAGATGATAATGGTGAACTATCGAACAAAAAATATCAAGCTATGTTACTGATGTCCTCTAAGATCATGCACGTGTAAGGATGCTGCAGAAGATTTTATTTATTTTTACTTATTTATTGAGCTTCCACTGTACATTATAAGGCAATGTAAAATAGATTTATACAGTGAGGCGAGACTACAACAGGCCTATAGCGCCCTTCAAGGTAGACTGCTTGAAAAAATATATAGATATTGTTAAAATAAAAATAACTTAGTTTTTTAAATTAAAAAATTTGACAAGACAACCCCGGCACCCAAAACTGAGAAATTCTGTCCCCTGCCGGTTAAGAAAACTTGTACTTAGTTTAGCTTTGTCCCTGTAGTTATCAGCTGATACCGTCAAAAAATTATGCCTTATTTTAAACGAAACGTTTCCAAAACAAAATAGGGGGTTCTTAAATTCTTCAGTTTTACACCACATTCTAAGCTTTGAGTACACTAAGTTCCGCTCGGTTTGGTATTTGCTAAAACAGTTATTCTACTCACACTTATCAGGTCCGTATTATTATTATTATTATTGTTATTATTATTATTATTATTACTATTATTATTATTATCATTTTTATTATTATAACAATAATAATTATTGTTATTATTGTCTGTCTGACTGACTGACTGTGTTTATGTATGTATGATGTATGTGTTAACGTACTAATGTTGGCAGGTTCTGTACGCGGCCTTCAAGCTGTTGTTTTCAGGGTTTGTCAAGAGGCGTTGGTGGCTGGAACGTTTCATCTCGAGTAGTTCCTGGATTTCTTTGTCCGATTCGTCAAACCAGTCTTTGTGTTTTCTGGACGAGAAACCTGCTACTTCTGCTGCAGTCTCTTGAAGGACCGTCTTTAACTGCGTCCAGTGTTGGTTGATGCCAGAGTCAGGGTCGGCCACTCTGTCCAGTCTCTCCGCCAGCTTAGCTTGGTAGGTCTTTTGGTAGAGCGGACACCTAAGTTTCTGTACATTCAATCTCCTCGTTTTGGGGCCTTTCTTCCTTGGTGGAGGCTTGAAGGTGAAGGCCACTTTGCTGCGGACGAGTCTGTGGTCGGTGTAGCAGTCAGCACTTGGCATGACTCTAGTGTGCTGTACGTCATTTATGTCGCGCTGTCGGGTAAGGATATAGTTCAGCAGGTGCCAATGCTTGGATCGCGGGTGTTGCCAGGTGGTTTTGTACCTGTCTCTCTGTTGGAACATAGTGTTAGTGATGGTCAGCTCAAGCTCTGAGCAGAACTCCAGCAGCAGACGGCCGTTATCGTTGCAGTTTCCTACACCGTGTCTGCCCAAGACTCCTGTCCACACGTTGAAGTCTCGTCCCACTCTCGCGTTGAAGTCCCCAAGTATGAGGACTTTGTCTTCGGATTTGACTTGCCGGAGGAGGTTGCGCAGGTCACTGTAGAAAGCCTCCTTCACTTCAGCATCGGCCAGAAGGGTTGGAGCATAGACGCTGATGAGGGTAGCAAACCTGTTGCCTTGTATGGGGAGGCGAAAAGACATGAGTCGATCAGAATGTCCGATGGGTAAACTCTGTAGTCTGTTGGCTATCTGTGTCTTCATCATGAAACCAACACCGGAAAGGCGACGCTCTTTTTTGTCTTCCCTGACCAGTAAAATGTATAGCCAGTTCCATGCTCTGTCAGCGAGCCTTGGTCTGCAAAAAGACCAGCTGAAGAAGCAGTTGTCTCTCACTGAGATACCACTACATTCATGGCAACAGGATGCGAATGACCGCGAAAACTGGCGCAAGGTCGTGGGCAGTGCAAGCCGTAGATTCGAATGCAGCAGAAGAGATATAGCAGATGGAAAGAGAAAGAAACGTAAAGAGCGAATGACCAGCTAGTCAGCAGTTTCCACCTACACCCATATCTGTCCGCGGTGCGGCAGGGCTTGTGCTTTGCGCATCGGCCTCTATAGCCATCAGCGGGCATGCAGAACTCCTCTAACCCATTGATCCTCGTTAGCGAGGAACCATCCATCACTAATGTTGGCCAGACTTATGATATGGAATTTGGTCCTTCAGAGGTGACGTGAAACGTCCGTCTTCGAATGGAAAAACAAAAGCCTTTCAAAACTAAACAAGTTTAGGTTAAAAAAAATGTCTCTCTTAGCTACTGATAGTGATCTGATATGACTCAGTTTGTATCAAAAAAACCCAATTACCTTGTTTCAAAACTCTTTAATAATAGGAAACGAATACACCTACCGTTTTGTTTGCAGGGACAGACACGACGAAACCCACTTTCTTGCGCCGAGCACTGAAACACTTTAGGAACATTCAGGTACCCAGAACATTTCGAAGTGCTGACCTCATATTGTGGATTACACTTTCCCTTGTAATTTGGATCTTCCATTAAGCAATTTAACCCCGCATCCGTAAACCATTTTTTTCCAGTATTGACCCACATCCAGTGTTCCGTTGTCATGCACTCTTCGCCGTGAATCTCACACACTAGGTCACATGACTCACCAGTTTGCCCCACACGATAGTTTATGGACTTAGGTTGGTTGGCTGAGATTCCTTAAAGAAACAGGGCTCTATGAGCTATGTCATCTCATTTCACCTATGCCGCTCTCTCGTTTGGTTGTCAGAGATATTTACCTGTCTTTAGATTGAGAATATGAGATAAGGACTGCACTAGAAGAAGTGCACCTGCCTACCAGTTAAAGTTGCTCTTTTTTTTTGTATTTCATAGACCGTAGAGAAAAAGTTCAGTGTCTAAAAGTAAAGGCAGTTTCTTACAACTTTATCAGAAATGATAATACGACTTCCACTGAGCTAACCTGTGATTAAGCCTTCCTGTACACGTAAAGGGAAAAGTATGAAAAAAAGAAGAAGAATGTTGCTGTTAGTCACACAGAGTTGTAGATTTCACTGATCACGTCAAAGACATCACGGCGTGGATTTCGCTGTTCAAGTGTATCAGTAAAACCCAGCGCATGATGCAAACTTTCTGAAAAGAACATGAATCAGATTGTTGCTACTCTGTGTAAACCTATCTGACTCGAAACGTTGATTTTTGCATAACTTGAAACCGCAAAGGCATAATAAACCTAAATCCAAAACTGTGACAGGTTCACGTGGCCAGAAATCAAAGAGGGCGGCAACAATAGTTACACTGCGAGTTTTCCGCGAAAAAAAACCGTCCACCGCCTGCAAGCAGGCTACTGGAATATCTTAAGCCTAGTTTCCATATGATCGCACAAGACAACCGGATCGCTGGAATCACTGGTTATCAATTTTTACATGTGTTTCCATAAGATCACTGAAGTTAACGCTCCAGTTAACTACAGCACAGTTCGCGGCTCTTTTATGAACCAATGGGTTTAATCAACAAAAGTTGATATGGTATGTTTTTTTCGCCGGTGGGATATAGTGTTTAGCTGACGTTTCGAGCGTTAGCCCTTCGTCGGAAACCTGTATCTCATGCAGGTATGAGACCACATTTGCTCGATACCGTTATCCAAGCATCACTTTCTTGTACTTGCCCTAAATGTATTCTTTGCTATGCCTGTTATATATACATTTAAACCTTCTGCTTTCTTCCATAAGAGAATCAGTAGCAATCTGACCCTGCGATCGTGAGCGATATGGAAACCAGGCTTAATTTGATAAATTAACAGTAAAAACTTCATCAACAATAATCGAACTGCTTCCATTGAGTTAACATGTGATTAGGCCTCCTTTGAGACCTAAAAACCGAGCCTGATGTTGATTGAAACTATTTTTCACTGTAACTACAAGTTCCAGCCGCGTTGCCATTATTTTTCCCCGCGCATCGCACAGATGCTCTCGTTCTTGGTTTAGCATGTGGTTAGCGTTTCCAGCAGAGGATATCTGTTAAGTTTTCACAGGAAAATATGAATCCAAAATGATGTTTGGCCCGTGGAAAACCTATGGACTTGGCATGGATGAGAATTTAAACGGAGCCCGCACTGCACAACCAGTTGCTACATATCTAACCAACAGCGGAGTGAGTGAGCGAGTGAGTAAGACAGTGAGTGAATGTATAACTTACTAAACTAAAAGGAAAAGGTACCAATAATTTTTTGTTATCAAAATGGTGACTAACTAAAAAAAGCGGAGTCTTTTAGTAGCGGTAGTTTTCAAAGATCTGTGAGAGGTTAGCGGTTTAATTCCCGGCCTGGTCGAAGTTTGGACTTTGGGTGACCTTATTTCGCCACACCGTCCATGGGCATACGTTTTCAGTATCGATTGACTAAAAAGAAGCCAAGCAATTCTCAAAAAAAGTAAGGTATAATCTCGGTGCTAAAGTCTGTTAACTGAACTTTCTGTATTGCTATGTAAATGTTGTTAAAGACTACATTTAAACTAGCTATATGCTAATGAAAATTGAAAGTTCCTTTATAAATTTTGGTTTGCAACTTTGCAAAAAGTCAGCGAGTTTTAACCAGAACTCGTTGGAGTTGAAGACCAGTAACTTATTGAATAAGGAGGAAGCAGTGTCATAGAATGTTCTAGTATTGAATTTTTTTTAAGAATGAAGTGTTTTGGAGCCAAAATGTTTTTCTTTCAACAGCCCAGTTTCACTCTGGATCAAACGTTGATGTTCACGTGAGCCGAACAATATGAACAAAAAATGTTTTTTGCACGCATTCTTGTAATTCTATTTAGGAATTCAGTAACATTTTAACATGGTGTTGCTTCTCTCTAGGTGAGTTACTTGACAGAAGTTGTTTCGCAGTAATAGCCATATCATATAAAGATAAAATAAATGCGATTCATACTTCTGTAAATACTAGTCTAACAATGAACTGCCACACTGCTTCTTTGAAAATACCTATAGTTCGATTTTGTTCAGCCAAACTTAGCTTCGTTTCTTTTCATTACTTACTGGTGAAGTTGTAAACCTGTATGGTATCTTTCGGGTTACATTCCAGAGCTGGACCGTGTTTGTCGTAAGTACTGTGGGCCGAAGCACTTGTGAAGCATGCTCCCGACTTGATGCCGAACACTTGAAAACCTTTCGTCCAAGCTGCACGCGCGCATTTCTCAATTGCGTTCAATCTATCGTCAGGTAGACCATCAAGAATGTTGTCTTTGCCTTCATAGCTGGCGATGGCAGGATCATCGTTACTTTTCTTGTCAGGAAAACAGCCCAACATGTAAAAATCTGCATTGAAAACACAATCAAAGATAGTGACAAATCAAATTGCACTTATAAAGAATAGCCTCTGAAGCAGACGTCTTCTCTCTTTGCGCCCTTATTTCTCATTGGGAACCCGCAGCGAACTGAAGAAATAAGGCGGCGCAGAACTTATAAGGGCTTTACGATGCCACATAAACCACGGCAACGGCTACGAAAATGCCTACTTCTGGGATTTGACTTTCTCCTTATCTGTTATCATGTTTTATTCAAGACTCATTCTTTGTTACCTCAATCTCTGAAGGTAGCTTGAATATACGTGGAACATTAAAGCTGGTAAGGGAACGACTCAACATTTTACTGCATGCATGCCCAATTTCTTAACTCAAAACGAGACTTAAACTAAAATTTGAGCTTTACATGTACAGGTGCATGGCCGAAGACGACGGCAACTTGATGTACTGTAGCATAGCCGTTTTAACTAATGAAGTTTACCGTGTTATCTAAAGACTAAACCTATCGCCATTCTCTATCGCTATATTGTAGAGGACGATTATCCACTTTCTTTGAATACGTGTACTTTATTTAGAATTTTAGTTTTGTATTGTTACTGCATTCTCCGAGAATAAGGTGTTCGAATATTAAGTACAAAAATGGTTATTTTAAGTCTTGAACAAGGAAACGGTATGATGTTTGTTGTGAGAAGCCAAAAATTTAAGCTTTGCAGGTGGTTTGTGTGTGAAGACGCATTGTTTCCCGCTTTTTTGTTTGAAAACAGCTGTCCGGTCGGACTTCGGAAACGAAGCGATTTTTATAAAAATATATCAACTAGAATTATGTATTTATGCTGCGGAAAAGCGAAAGTTGAATCTCATGAATTCAACAGTTAACATCACTAGAAAGAAACGATCTTTAGTTCCAGGCTCCAACAATTTTTTTTGTCTTGAAGATAAGATGTTGTTCACATTTTTTTAGAAAATCAAGTAAGATTAGAATAGATGACGGGGAGATAACTGTTAAAATTGTCGAAATTAATTTGGAGAGATGGTGAACCAATTTTAATATTTCTAGAACATTTTCACAAACCCTACATTTATATTTTTGTGTTTCCATGTTTTTATGCTGTGTATTGAAAGTAAGTACAAAAAATCATTTGATAACTTTTATTTGACGCCACTCTATCTTTGCTTCCACAGTGTTTTAGTGAGTCACTAAATTGTTTGTTTTAGGATTTCATTTCCAGTCTAACAATTTTGTGCTGCCTGTCGTTCCTTTGAGCGAAATAAAAGCGAAAAAGACTAAATAGGCTAAATTGATTGCCAATAACCATCGGTGACTAACGAACCTAAATAATAAAAAAATACTGAGAAAAACAATTAAAACAATAAAAAGGTTGTTGTTTTTGAAATCCTTGCTGTTTCTCACTGCTGTTCTTTAATGAACTAAATCAAACTAACGATGGGGTGATAGGACTCTTACTGGTTTGACTGTCCTCATTTTCTCTTTTATCTGTTTCCAAATTACAATGCTACATCATATTGTTTAGTTAAGAGACACTAATTTTACGAAGTTTGCAATTGAAATGCTTGATTTATTGGAGAGGCTGACAATGATTGACTCGGACAACAAGGTCAAGTTAGAATCAACCTCAGTAATATGCGACTTGCAGAGTATTTTCACTGAAAACTTTCAAGATTTCCTTGGAAACCTAAACACAAAGTTTCAGTTCTTCCTGATGGAAACCAAGCTTTCCAACGTTGAAATTGAACCGTTTTTCGTCTTTTACACTAGTTCCTGGCCACTGACAAGTCACTCGAGAATAGAACTCTCAACAACAAGTGGAAAAGAGCTCTTGCCCAAGTTTTAAAAAATTCCCGTACACGTTGTTTTGGATACTGGTAAATTGCCGAAACACACCTGTTCCACCTGGCTGATCCAGTCTCCTTCATAAAACCTTCTCGGTAATCGGGAGGTATTATACATCTCCTAACTTTTGCTTTAGTACAACTGGTGTTTGGATATTGCAATATCTAGGATATTGCACGAACTTATTCCTGTTTCAAGTTCAACCACAAACTCCTTCAAACCAAAACTTTTGACTTGAATTTGGGTTTCTAAGTAGTTTATGTGAACACAATACGACACTGGCCGTATAAGCGTCTGAAATTTTAAAAATCAAAAACTAAATAATCTCGCTTAATAACCCAAATATATCTTCTACTATATTTTAATATCAACAAAGTTTAAGCGCCTTGTAATACATGTAGCTAGTTTGTTATATTTTTCATTAGTCCTTATCTGATAACCGCGTTTTGTACCCCACTTTCTGCTTTGTATCTATTCCTTTAAAACACACACATATCAAAGCAGTTACCTATACAGCAAACTAATTATGTTTGTCTTTTCTAAGTTTTGTGACTTACCAAGCACATCGCCATAACTCACTGAGATAATTTCAGCCCAGAGAAGGCACTGGAACATAGAACACAACAAAATGCCATTAAGTAACAAGAAAGACCATTGAATCGTTTTTCTACTGCCTTATACTAGTTTAGCTGCCGATACGTCAGTAACATCTAGTTATCACAGTAACATATCCTATTGCCCAAGAAAGTTGTTAAAATGTTCTAAACTGCCACAGCGTGTGAGTCGAAAACTATTTTTGTAGAGCATGTTAGCGTTGCCGCTGGTTAGGGAAAAGAAACTACATTTAAACGCATTCATGCAACACCACTACCGACTTACAAAATATTTCAAGCAATTTGAAACAAAGCAGTTGTTATTAAAGAGCGTCAATGGTCAAGTTGCAGTAGACATTTGATAGTTTAATTTTGTTTTTAACAAAAAGGGTGCCGTTGAAGTGATCCTATCTAAAACTTTTGGCCTCATTCTTAGCCCTAGTTGAGGTGCAGCTTCGGTTAGGACAAAACAAATGACATATGCGTTTGGAACTTGATTTTAAGACTGATGAAGAAAGGGTCGAACTATTTGACAACCGTGAACCGTGTTGCCGATTTGTTATTACTTGCTTTAAAATGGGTTCCTCGTGCGTTTTTCCCTCAGTCGAAATTCATTCTTTCAACTACAAGGAAAAAAAATAAACTTGATCTTGCTTTATCTTAAAGTTCGTTTTAGCCAGAGTTCCACGGTGAGACTTTTTTTTTTACGAAGAATGCTTTCCGTTTGTTTGTGTTGCCTTCTGGAGCTTGTGGTAGTGCCGATTTAAATTCGGGAATACCTGATGTACGCTTTTTATAGTACGAATCAGCAAGTTTTGGTGAATCAAGCGACTTTGTCGTTTATGTGATTCATTTTCAGTATGGATTGGAACTAGAGCTTAAGGTAAGATCGTACACTTAACATGTTTATCGAACCATTTCGATCGGGCTTTCGGCGCAGTCCAATTGCATTACACTATTCACTAAATGTTTTAAAGGAGGTTAAAAAAAATATTTAAAAGGGTTCATAAAAATCGGCCGGTTGAACACACTTTAAAATCTATTCCAATTGTATAACTTATTCTTACGATTTGGCAAAGTCAGTGTTCTTATTAAGTCTAAAGATAAAGCTTAGACAGTGGCATTTAGAATGATTGAAGCAACTGTTAACATAGGCCACATAAACAGTTTAGGATGTAATCGAGGACTGTATGTCATCAGTGCAGATAGCTAGTGTATCAAGGTGATACTTCTATCTTCTGTATCGACGTTTGTGATTCCACCGCTTACGTCACTTTATAAATCTAATGTGCAAAAGTTTGAAGAAAATTAAAGTTGTTTTAAAAATCTAGTGCAGATCATGTAGCCGTTACCTTCAGCAAAGTGTTCATAAAAAGCTTTAGCCGCATGTTGTCTCTCCGATCGTTAACACATTTAAATAGTTTGGTTAAATATCATCTATTGCAGATGAACTGCAAACCATCAAGCTCCAGCAAGACTGAAAAGATACGTTAAGTTAAATATCTTAAGTCGCACCAACACCAAACTGTGCAGTAACTAAAACATTCTTTACGAACTGCAGGATACTATGGCCGACGCAGTGCGACACTCCGCCGACAGACACCTCCCTTGCTCAGGGTCGTAACGAGGTATATGGGATCAGGGATCAACGGCAAAAAATGGTCTGGGATCAGGGATCAAGCGGGTGGCCGTATCTGGTATCAGAAGAGAACTAAGAGAATACGGGGTCAATCTCTGGAAATCCTTTGGGATCAGAGATAAATTTTTTGAAAATTTCGGGATCAGCGATCAAAAATTTGTTTAAAACAACGGATCAAAGCTATTAAAATATACCTCGTTACGACCCTGCAAAACAGACCATTGAAACACTGTTTTCTGATTATTTTACGCAATATTGCCTCAACCATGCAGATGTACTGTTTATGACCTATGATAATTTCCATTCCACCACACCATAGGATAACCAGGCTTACATGTATAATGCAAGTACTGTATGCCAATTATATATGCCTTTGTACAATTGTATGAATTTTTATACCGAAACTACAAAACTTTGCAAGCAGTATAAAATTTTAACGGTTTCAAAATCGTGATTATAAATCATTGTTTAATCATTAAGGTTGCAAAGAAACACACCCTGTCCTGAAAAAGTGTTGCTTTAATTATTGTGTACAGTATTACCCAATGCTGCGAATGAGTTTATTTTATCGCTAATTTCAAAACCAACTCTACCCTTGATTCGATACATACTTGCACTTGCAGCAGAAAAGATGACTTCATATACAGACACCGACGTCGATCTTTAAAGCTACAAGGCTAAAAGTATTAACGACTCATGAAGTCAATATCAAATTTTTAGGCCAGACAAAGTCCTTAAATTGCCACCTGTATGCGGTGTATTCAAATTTTAAAGCAGCTGCAAATTACCTGCAGCAGCTGGTCACAATCGTTGCCCCTTGATCGTTGCCGGAAAGGATCAATTTAATGACTGTACAGAACAGCCTTTTCATTCAGTATTCAATAATGCACATGCATGCTTCTAATCTAAAATTAAAGAGCATTTCCACTGCAATAAAAAGAGTCTTTTATCATAATGAGAGGAAATACATAAAATAAAATAAACAGTCCTTTCAACATTTAAATTGACCTAAATAATAGGTTGAAACTTTCCATCCATCCATCTCTCCTTTCTCCTCATGTGGAGTTTGAGGCCCTACATGTTTTCCTCCACATCTCTCTGTCCTGCGCTACCTGATGTGTCTCCCTCCAGCCATTCCATCCAAACCTCGTCTTCATTTCCCTCTCTACCGTTCGCCTCCAGGTCTCCTTTGGTCTAC
>JAOBRG010377256.1:0-11410 GCA_027574985.1 Umimayanthus nakama
GATGCGCTCGTTCAGAGATATTTTCTGAACGATATGTTTCAATTAATTTATGCGAAAAGAAATTACAACTATGTTCACCTCTTTTTGCCGATCCTGTATTTTTACCAGTAGTTTCTCAGAGTTCTTTAAATGATTGAGATGCTCTACTTGACAAGTGCGTCAAAACTCTCATTTTCTAATTCAGGCAATCTTGGTTTAAGTCTTTGCGCATGTGCGTTGTCATAATGAGTCGCTGCTTCCTTTAGATGGCAATTAAGCCTAATGGTTAAACGTTTTAGCCAATTTAAACTTTCTGTGAGCGGATTCTTATGCCAGAAGCCTCTACTCCTCAAATATATGGTAGGGAAGAAACACGGCACATTGATATTTAATTTATACTTTTAAAGTGAGTGTTTTTATATCGTGTGAAAATGTTCATTTTTCACACATATTTACACAGCGCCTTTTTCTCTTGATTGTATAGTGGAGAGGAAAAACTAATAACAATCAATCGGGTGACATAGGAACACAAGATCGAGTTAGAATGGCTAAAATGATAAGTCATTTTTCTAGCTATTTAGCTTAAATTCGATGGATTAAAAGCCCTTTCGTAATTTAGCATATACCAAAGTGGAAGTTGGCATATGTCCGGTTCATCGCAATCAGTGTCAAACTAAAGCTTTTCTCAGGATTAAAAGCTATTGATCATGAACGATATTTTTAAAGTTAAAAACTTTCTCGACAAACGTTGAACTCATTTTTCACTGTTAATTGCCTGAGTTTTAATGCACTGAAATTGTTAAGATACTACGTTATCACTTAATGCCGAATATAAATCGCATGTTCTGTGGTCTAACAAAGTGAATTTACATCACGGTTTTAATCAGTACTTTGCGAACTTGGTCATAGATAGGCGCCATGCGTACCAAAAATGTGAGATTTAATGCTAAAAGCAAAGTTTCCAATTTAGAAAAAATAAATGTTAGTTTTTAAATGTTATATGATTTATAAATTCAAATTTACTGTTTCATCAGTTGCTTGTATTTTAAGCTAAGTAGGAACCGTATAACAGTTTTTCGGGATAACAATTAACGAATTTATGTTGTATGTTGTGAAAGGTAAACTTTGTGTCTATTAAATATTGAAAAATGTCAAGAAATATGAGTTGTTTCCGCAAACTGAGACGTGGCTCAAAAACGTCTGCTAATCGAAGCTCGTGCTTGCTCACGCAATGATCTGCAGAAAAAAAAAATTATGCAAGTGCTTGACATTTTGCATTCAGTTTAGACTTTCTTGGACTCAGTAGCTGTCTAACTGAAACAGACATCAGCAAGAAGACGGCCGAATTTTACTCAATGTGAGTGTGCGGTTCTTTTTGATTATAATTTTACTTTATTTCAATGATATTCTTACTATCCAGCTTTCATATATATCATGTATAAAAGAATCATATGTATAAACATATTTCATAATTTCCATCACCACCTGCTAACGTTAGACGAAACACAGTTAGTAAACCGGCCTTCCTTTTCAAACGTTATTGCATTATATCAAGTTTTCACAAGCGAGTTATGAACTATATGTACTGTATTTTAGCTTTGCTGAATATCACTGAACGGCTAGGTTGAAGGGGAATACTGTGCCAGCAGTACATGTATATTCAGTACCTATGTTTTTAAATGCAAATTATAGGGTCGGCCGTTCTGAGCTCGTTTTCGTAGTAAATTGCTGTTGAGTTTATTAATCGTACGTTGACATGCAATCTGAAAATTATTGTAGCCTACAAGTTTTTAATGAGCGTGTGGAAGCAAAGGAGTTTGTGAAATTGTTCCTTTTTTTAAAGTGCGTTTATTGGAAAGTTACTTTTTCAGTGCTACTTTCTCCTTAAAAATAGTTTCTTAGCTCAAAAGCGAAGAAAAGTTAGAACGAACTCCCGGTTGACAATTATGCCTTTAAGGTTTTTAACAAACTAGTTCTAACTCGAAACTACTCCTGTTTTGGATATGACAAGAGAGATGATAAATATACATATACTTAAAAATATGATAACAGTACAACACATACTGTGGTTTTACTTATTTATCTTCTCCCAAAGTTAGGGATTTTCAGAGTAAGTTACAAAAAATTAACATTAAGATATGTTCTGGTTTATATTTAACTTCTTTAAACGATGCTCGTAAATTCAACAAAGAGAGCGATCATCAGAGGCTGTGCCGTGTGGCTGTAATTCCTACTAAACAGCATCAAACAAATAAGCACAAATGTGTAACGCGAGCCAGACTTTGCTTACTTTCTGAGCTTTCTGGATGTACAAAAGCATGCGCGTACAACATACTACAACAACTACATATAGACAGAACCTATCACAGCCAGAAAATTTGTGGTCTGACGTCTTGCTGTTCAAGATGCCCCCAGGATGGTTTCCTCTGGAGGTTTGTTAGGAATAGAGTTTGTATTTAAAACTGAATGTTTATAATCGCCACTCTTACAATGAACCGGTGCAGGATCGGAAGACAACTGACTGATCTTCGTCTGGGTTTGTTCAATCTATCAATCGAAGGTTTGTTGGTCGTGTACCTCAGCGACGTAGATTTATTCTAAAAACATCATTTATGCTTTAGATACGCGTTTGATTTTATTCCAAAAACCTCTTATCATTAGCTTCAGACGTAAGTTGAAAATCGTATAGCGAAAGAAAGCAGATAAAATTCAAAGACATTTGGGCTAAAAATATGTTTGTATAGGAGGTTTCTACATAGCCATTATTTATTTTAAGATCATACTGAGTGTTAGTTTTCCAGAAAGTACTTTATTTAGACCGACTCGTTAAAATATATGTATTGTGAAACTTCATTTTAAATCCAGGGTTTGGTTGAAAGAAGTTGGTGTCAGAATTTTCCAAAGTCCAATTTTTTTTATTTGCAAAAAGCCTTAGAAAAAGCAACATTTGAAGATTATACTGGTCATGATTACTGAAAAATGAAACAAAAAGGAATTTGAGGATGTGGCTAAAACCAGAAATGTACGGGTATTTGTTAAATATCTGCAGAAAAAACATTGGAGATTATTCTTTTAGCAGGTTTTCATCGCAGAATATTTCTAATAAACAGAAGCATCGCATACTATCACATTTAAACAGTATCGGTAGAGAGTTTAAACAGAGTTTGAATAGTATTGTATACAACTCATCGTTTAGAGAAAGAACTTAGACTGGAAATGATGATTCCGTGGAGCTTCAGAAAGGTCAGGAAGATTTTATATAGGAAGAAAGAAAACAGCACCATTTGGCACTTTCAGTTTCCATTTTGTTACATTTTAGGCGAAAATTTTTCGTCACTGGGAGGGAACAAACTATCGGTGCATTATGTCAGATGGATCGACGGTGTGTCAGGATCTTTCCTTTTCTTAATTAACAATTGTTTTAAATCAAAGCACATATTTTCCAACTTACATCAGCAAAGTGTTATACTAGTAGACTTACAGTAAACAACTACTAGTAATTTAATGCGGGTTCATTCCTTTTGTGGATTGAAATAAATTCTACTTAAACGTTATGCATGAACTTAGGAACTTAACCCACAGGCAAATTCGAACTATAGCTGAAACAAACCTTATACTTGGACGAATAGTCGCACAAGACTAGTTGTTTTGATTTAGAAAATTAGTTAGAAGACCAAACTGTCGCCAGTAACGAACCTTACGGTGTAAACTACATATGGCTGAAAAGAGCTACTGTTGATTCGACCAGGATATAAGCGAAATTCCGTAACTTCCAAAATGCCAAGCGCTCATAAAAGCGTTACTTAAAGCTTTGCGATCAACTCGGAGTTGCTACTGCATATAGTTAACTTTTCATAGCGTTTTAAATTTGTTTAAGAATTTAGCTTCCTGCTGTTCTTGACGAAATTCTTTATCCCCTGAAATGTGTTTAGTTGGACAAGATTTGTGCTTCAGGGCTTGCAACGAGAACACCTTTTATTTAAACTCATGTGTGGAAAATTTAGACTAATGTGATAGCATTAGCTGCAATTCGCACTGCTGGAGCTTTGATGTCGCTAAAGCCGTGCCGGTATCTTTGCAATGCAGGTACACAAATGATGTCAAGAGAAAATTTTATTGCTTTGCTTGTTGCTGAACGTAAATCCATTCTGATTATCTAAAGCTGATCTTTCGTAAAATGGTTTTCGACTTGCATTTAATACTATATAAGATAACGCACTCAGAAGAGCCTAAAGGAGTAAAGGACTTGTATAACATTTGCTCAACATTTAAGTTATGCTAATTGAAGTTATTCTTCCCGCGCTGATGATATTTACTATACTGACAGTATAAATAATTGAAAAAGAACGTAGCACAATTTCCCCATTTTATGTTCCTGTTCAACACGGTTTTGGCAAAGATTGTTTTATGAAACAAGCCCGCAAGCATCGATCTATGAAGAAAGTACTTCAGCAATGACAGACAGACTAGAACAGTTCAGTTTATATAATTCTTCACCAGAACTGTACCTTTGCCATATATATCTTACAACTTTACACTGATTTGTTTAGAAACTTACTGCACATTAGGGACCCAACAAGCTTATCCATTTAGATCAGTGCTGATTGATAAGTAAAAAACATATATCTTTGTGTTTTATGCTATAAGCTGTGTAACGTTAATGCTGTCGCAAAATCTGATAAATGATTTACCTTATTGACACTTTTTTGTTAACATTAGCTCGGTTTTTTGAATCCAACAGAGTTGTAAGAATGCACCAAATTGCTTGCGACAAAAGCATCTACTTTAATTTTAACCTCGATCCTATTTTAAGGGTAGACAAAAATAACAAGTACTGAAGTAAAGCTCTTGTTGTTCTATACTCTTGAACTACAAAATATCCAATATTTAACTATGTTAAAACCTGTGAAAACCGAAACATAAGTTATTCAAGTTGCATATAACGTATTACTATAAAATGCCTCATTTTCCAAACGTGTTCTTGAAAAGAGCAAATGCGCTCAGTTGAAGTAATTGTTGTCACAAGAACTTCCTGAGTCATCTAAAATCCCTGCAGAAGTATGCGCACAATGTGAAAACTGCTATGGCCTATAATTCTTAAGTTTCTTGCAACAACACAGATGCATGTTTTAAGCTTTCAAGGCTTAGAACGTCGTTGTTGTTTCTTGATTGTTTATTTAGTTCAGAGTGTCATCTTTAGAATAAGACAGAAAAAAGTATTGCAAGGAAAACATATATATTCAGAATAAAATAACGTCAGTTTCACGTTCAGTAATTTATTCATATCACTTTTATTTTCATCACAAGACAGGCTTATCAATAATTTCAAATATTTCTTTTTTTGGCTATTAGTTGAACTAAGACGGGTGTTTAAACAAGGTCTCATAATTAATGGACCACCACATATGGAAAACTACGTTGAGATAGCTATCTCTAACGAACTACGATTTACAATCTTTTAAAACGTTAACACATTTAAGGAAAAGTAATCCAAAAATGGAATTCTGCAGTACATGCCGACGTATGTTTCAGTTTGACGGTTATCGCTATGGGTAGTCTGCACGTCCTACTACGTCGTGATAGAACCATGTGTATTTATTATATGAGCAACAGTGTTTTACTGGAAATAAACCAGTCATAGAGTCCATATGACAGTACATCCGGGTCCCGAGTAGGACAAATTCCATATTCTCACTAGTGAAAATATCGCCAATTTCCGAACGCTTCCGAAGATTTCTGAAGATTTTCCAAAAAAATTTGGAAAAATCATAGAGGCTTGTTCGGCGTCCATATAATAAGAAGAACATTACACGGTTTCCAAAAGATATGTATTTTATCTTCTCGTGGCCAAAACATCTCACTCATTTTTTTCGCTGAGCTCAACTCGTGAGATATTTTTGCCACTCGAAGATAAAATCAATACCTTTTGGAAACCGTGTAATATCCTTTATATATGTTTCTCAGTTGTATAAATAAGACAAAAATAATAGTGTATTCACAGGAAAACTACAATTACTTGGAGAGATTTCAGAGAGGTCTTGTGTTTAAAATAGTAGCAGTGACTAAATACGAAGGAGCTAAGCGATTTAAAAAGCTACAAGAGTATAAAAATCTAAGAATAGTTTAAGGTTACCGTTCACCATGAGCGTTAATACGCATCGGACACCCGCAAATGTATATATCAATGGAAAGCTTATAAATTATCTGAGTAATGGTGAAATAATTTTTTTAAAATTTTTGTTTGTAAACGAATGCGAGCATCATATATAGCTTAAGCTGTTTATTCATTTTCAAGACGTCAATGCGCTTGTCAGTTTCAATTTCATTTATTTTTAGTTTGTTTTTTTGTAAGATTTAGCACAAGTTTTACTCTAATTCCGTCCTGAAGATTTTTGATTGAAATCGTATCTAATTTTCTGCAGGCTTTTAAAGAAAAATCCCCATTTGCAACACACAAAACTGCACTGTTTGAGTCATAAAAATTAATTGAAGCAAAATTTCAAAAGTCGCCAGAACGAATTTCGTCTTCGGCTATTATATTATCAACTGATTTTGATTTTCAGATTACCATAGAACCGTTCTTAGGATTAAACCTTTAGTTTTCTGTGGAAATAAGAAATATCTTATTGTAGGTAGTTAAGTGGCGTTATTGCTGACTGCGCAAACCTATCCAGTTACAATGATTGCAATCCTTTTCTGAATAAATTTAGGTTACATACAAACGTAAATATACGTGATGTTATGCCGGCAAAAGACCACGAATTTGTAAAGAATCCAACAAATAGCCTAAAAACGGAATGGTTTGACTTTTTTTGTAATAAAAAATTATTTTTTTATTATCAAGTGTTTTTAAACCTTTAAAAAGGTTGCTATGGATATTGCTTTGCAGTCTTATTTTCACTTGTGTGAGTTTGTCAAGTTACAATGAGAATTGTTGTTATTGGGGCTGTTTTCAAAGGTAACGACACTAATTTTAGTGACTTTTCTTCCCTAGAGTGCCTTGGACTAATTAACTTCGACACAAATGTTAGTCAGACGTTACAATAAGTGTTATGCTTTTCAGCAAAGAAAACTGATCGTCCCTCAAACAACAAATCAAAATAATGATGAATGCAACTTCCTATTTTTGCCAGTTTTATTCACAAAGCTAATTTTGTTTTCACTGTTTTTTCCTTTTTATGTTGAATTGAATTTAAAGCGACCTCTTTTAAAAAAAAGCAATTAATGAAAATAGCTAAACGCTAGGTGGGCAAAGGAAACAGAGATTAAGAACATTGCCTTCCATAGTTAAGGCAGTTCCTCAGTCTTATGTGAAAACTGACTAAGACAACATCGAACAGTGATTTCAAGCAGAGTGGAAATTGAAGGTATACAAAATGATTTTTTCGACTTACGAATACGTACAATCTCTTATATGTTTTTGTTTTTTGTTTGTTGGCTTGTTTGTATGTATTTGACTATCAGTGGTGCTTGAAATGAGCAATCCGTATTTAAAATATATGTACATATTTCGCGTTTAGAAAACACTATGAGTGTAAGCTAAATGCTACTATTAACGTATCTGCATGCCGCGGCAACACAGTTCATGTGGTCCTTAAATTTTGGACATAAGCACAAAACTATATACTTTAGATGATGGTATTCCAGTATTAGCCTTATGCTTAAGTGTTTTACCTACAATCATTCAACACAACATTTCATTGTTAACCGATTTTCTTCCACTAATCAGCTGACTTAAGAACTGCACATAACAGTATAGCAGTCACTGTATCGACTAATAAAAACACAAATGTGTTTGATCAAGAAGCTTTCAGTTCTAGTCTATCCAAATAACTTGACATAGGGTGCTTTTCATATCTTCTATGAATGTTTATCGTGCTGTCAAACTGTTCAATGGTAGTCCAAGTTGCTGATTACAGTAACGTGACTCGCCGATATTTTCTTGAAGGCTTCCCTTTAATTGGCTATAAAAACTGTTAACTAAATCTGCCCTTTTAAGTATCAGATAACGAATCTGGTTAAAAAAATATTAAATATAGTGGCTTTATCCTAAAGCTTTTTGTCGATTCTTGAGAAGTGTCGAAGCTTCAAGAAACCAAAATTTTTAGTTACATTATCCTTTTATCAGACCCTTTGTTTATTTTTGTTCTAACTCGTAATAATCTGTTTCATAATCACAAAAAAATTAAATCTGTTCTACAATTGGTTTGAAGAACAGTTTTGCGATAGGAGAGGTAAGATTTATTATAAATTTGGGGACATACTAATGTGCTAGGTCAAAACTGCTTTCATATGACATAATTATTACGTAATATGAAAGCATGTTTTAAAAAAATATACGTTGTTTTCTTTATTTGAACTAACTTTATAAGAACTTAGATCCTGAGATTTAATAGGCTAAAATTTTAAGCAAATGTATGGGAAAAATAAAGAGCAACCCCAGGCTCAGTAAAAAATGTACTGGTTCTTAAAAATATATAGCGTGTGATGGAGCATCTAATGCAATTACACCAACAGTCAACACCCATTCCTCTTCGTGCTTGAGAAAGACTCCTGTGACGCTGGTACGTCATAGCTTAAATTATCTAGTGTAAAACAGAAGGTCGTGTGCTGATTAGTTCGCATAAACAATGTCTCGGTGATCAGTGCAACTCGACAGTTGAATAGACTCGTGCTATGCCATCTTCATCCGTTCCTTTTTACCTACTGTGTGATTTGAACCAACGCGCGCCGCTTGACGCCCGAGCCAACTAAAAGTTCCTATTCTAAGATTTATTGCAAAAATACGGTAACAAAAGAATAAAAACCTAGCGAAGTTGAACTTCTGAGAAAAAACGAGTTATACTGAGTTACACCAGAACAACTTTTTTATTATATACAAACTTGGTGACTACATAACACATTAAATAAAAGTAAGCAAGAATCATCACATTGACTTCTAGCTTTTAATTTCTCCCTAATTATCCATAGTATAGGGTTTGTGCATCAGCGCAGCCTGGCTATCAAGATTGAGAAGGTTGTGAGGGCAGAAGGCATGTTAACAAACTGTGTGTCTGGAAATTTCCATTCCTAATTTTGTATTTTTCTTTATTCTGATAGGGTTTGCATTATCTTTCATAATCTAGGACTCCTAGTGACCCTCAGCAGTATTTTGTACACTGAAAGAATTATATTGGTTGAATATAGATTACAACTACTACTACTTAGACCAAAAACTCCAGGAGTAGGAGACGCCAACCTCTTCCCCCCCTCCCCCGACAATTTAAGAGTTGTCATGGGGCTGTGAAAGAGGAAGCAGTAAAATACCTTTAATAAAATGTTAGCTAAGCCTAGCCTTGAGCAAGCGCATCCTTAGGTTTACACTAAAAAACTGTGATTCCAACTACAGTCAACTACTTGAACAAAACAGTAACAACCGCTTTATATGTGAACGTGTTCCAATGCTACTTATACATTTTGAATACCTATTCTTCGACAGTTTTCCAAAATACATGAAAGACGTGTTTACTTTACGATCCACATTTTATTCCTTCTTGAGGCCTAAATATTTTTCTTCTTCCCAAACCGGCCCCGTACTACTTCCTAAGGCCTTCAGTTTCTAATCCCGGCGCTCTTCTAACTTTCAATGAAATTGCTAAATTCAAAAAATGGCGGCCGCGCGGTTGAACCTGAAACCGAGAACAAGGCGCTTTAGAAAAGGACAAAAGAAATATGTTCGACGCGTCAAAATGTGCCTCGGTTCCTTGCTGCTGTGAGAACTCGCTCCGGGCTCAATCCGCGCGGCCGCCGTATTCATGAAATCGGTGTATTCGATAATCGAGTCTGTAATTACAGTTTTTCTGCCATTATCTAGCTGCACTACAATACATTTTTCGGCAACTACAAATTTTACAAAATTATTTATATGTTCTTTTCGTAAACATTTTTGTTTCGTCTACTACTTGTCATATAAATCATAGACAGCAAAAAGTTTGTGTGTGTTGTTTGAATAATTTGGCAAAGATAAAGTAGCAAGGCTATCTATAATTAATGAAATATAATGCGGTGGCATGAAATTGATCGACTTTGAGACCTCAGTTAAATCGCTAAGATTAATGTGGATTTCTCGTGCAAAAAATAGTAGTTCTGCTCCATGGAAAGCTTACTTTAAATACCTGCTAAGAGAACGAGGAGGCCTTTTCTATCTTAACTGTAATTATGATATAGAAAAGCTTAACTTAGACTCCCAATTTTATACAGAATTATTAAAGTGGTGGTGTGAATTTCGAACAAAACTTGCACCAAATTTATTAGGAAACGAAATTTTCTGGAACAATAAGCTTATAAACGTCAACAAAGAATCGGTCTACTATCACAATTATGTCAAGAGTGGAGTGATAAGTTGTCAGGATTTGCACTTAGAAATGGAAGCTCTAAATTCGTTTGAAAATGCGGTCGAAAAAGGTTTAAAAAATTCAAATTTTCTTCAGTGGATGGGACTGCGTTCAGCAGTACCCACTGAGCTGAGAGGTCAAGCCGTAGTACTAGATCCAAGTGAATTGACCTTCAAAATTGACAACAAGAGTTATGATGTCAAAAATTTAAAAGAAAGGATTTTTACACTCTTTTGGTGCAAGAGAAAGCAATACCTTCGAGAGGTTTTCACAAGATAAAATTAGTTTACAATCTTGAAGACACCGATGTCGAAAAAGCTTTCGAGTTGTCAAAACAGTCGCATCCGAACCATTTCTGCAAAGCTTTCAATTTAAAATCCTAAATGATATAATATATTCGAACTCAAGATTAGCAAAGATTGGATATTCTACAAGTGAATTATGTACCTTCTGTGGAGTGTGTCGTGAGACACGGGATCATTTATTTTATTCATGTCCTCATTCGAAGGCATTTTGGACGGAATTTGAAAAATACTGGCTCAAGGTATCAAAAGTTAAAATAAAATTATCCGTACAAAATGTGATATTGGGAATTACTGACTGGGATCAAAAATTATTGAATTACTTAATAGTGCTTGGTAAGCTACATCTGTGGAATTGTCGTAAAAAAACGTATTGCCTACTCTTTTAACTTATATGCTTTTAGTTAAGCGCAAATATCATACTTAACATTTCATAGCTGTTAAAAATCACACTGAAAAAGGTTTTAGATCAAAATGGGGCTTACTCTCGGAATTTACTGATTTTTTAAAATAACTTAAATAATATAGCTAAAGTGAAATTAACAGGGAGAACATATCTGGAAGTACATTCTTTAGTACCGTTTAGCTAGGCCTTGGCGGATTGTGCTAGCATAATTTTTGGCATAATTGGAGTAAAAGAGCATATTTTTTTAAACGAGCACTGCCACGGCATAATTAACAAATTTTAGCACTTTTTGGAGCATAAATTCATAAAATTTAGTAAATGTGGTGTATTTTCTACAGAAATAAATTAAA
>JAOBRG010377267.1:0-11410 GCA_027574985.1 Umimayanthus nakama
GTTGCTAATGTTCTGACAGTCCTGGCTAGTCTCCGGCATGGCACCACATACATTAGAACTAGCAGGCATAACAGTGTTCCCTTTATCCCCGCCAATTGGATCAACAAAGCTTGTGACTGGGTTCTCAACTTTAAAATCTTCCAAAGTCTTTGCAGCACCATCTGTCACTTCCATTTCATATGGGTCATTTACACTGTCCACATCACTAGCTACGTCACTCACCTTCTTCGTTTCCATATTTAAATTCTCAGTTCCGCCATATTTGCCTGGCCCTTTCATTGAATCCTTTATGTAGTCTTTAGCCCACATTTCCAAAGCCATTGTTGATTGTTGACAGTCGTCTAACCATTTTTCCGCAGCTTCGTATTCACTGTCATCCTCAATTAGATCTCTATACTCTCCATGTTTCCCAACCAGTTCCACAAAGGCATCCTGCACTTTTGCTAAAGACTTGCTAACTTCTTGCAGCGATCGTTTTTCCTCCAAAACATATTTCAGCGCAATGCTGATCCTGGTAAGCGTGCCTTTGGCGTTCCGTCTTTTTAGCTTGGCTTGTTTTAATTCTTCACTCATTTTCACTCCATGTAAAAGATCCCTGGTTAGCGAAGAAATCGAATTTTGTGGATCTTTGTCAATAAATGGACTTGACGCAGGAAGAGTCCAAATCGTATAATCTTGTGATATTTATTCGATCTACAAATGACGTTTAACAGTAAATCAAGCGGATGGAATACAAAATAAGAAAATACAATTGTCTGATGTGATTACTCACTTCTGTGGCCTTTCCTGCGGTCCATAGTGTCAAAAATAACTCGTAACTTGCTTAAAACAAACCAAATATGGTGGCCATGGTGAATCACAACCTTGAGTTTCTTGAGACTTCTTCCAGAATATGGTGCTGTCTCGCTTGCGCTCGACAGGTACATCAGAAGTTGAAGTTTCATACAGATTTACTGCACTTTGAGCATTTGTTGTGCTGACTTCGGCTGCAGTCACGTATACTTCGCTTTCATCAATGGCAGCTGTACGCTCATCTATAGTTGTGCTGTTTTTGACTGCAGTCACATATACTTGACTTTCTTCAATGGCGGCTGTTGTTTCTTGCACATTTTCAACACATTGAACTTTAGCCAAAACCTTGAAATTGAATTCCTGTTGTTGTCCACCTTCTGCTTCTTTTGCGCCATTTAGAACAGAGGCGATTACATGTTTTGGTGTGTGTTGACGATAAGATTTAGTCCTTCACATGTTTAGCTTCACTATATAATTAATATGGCTACCTTCGTCTGTGTGTAACTATAAGTTCTTTTGAGGGATAACCACTGTTCAATTTTCGAGTCCGGGCTTGTTTAGCTGCTACTTCATGTAGACAGTAACGTAATGGTTCGTAGCAGAAATGAAAATAAACAACAAACCACACTGCCTTCAATGTGTTGGAGTCGGTTTTAAATTTTTCTGATCACTGTAAGTAACTCTACCATGTAAATTACTGCTGATAAAACGGTGGTACTTTAACTTACCTGTAAACCGGACTGTAAACTATCTTTTAAAAGTTCTGGTTTATTAACCGATTATTCATTTTTTCTATGCTTTGGGTCTGAGGGGGGTTCGTTCGAACCCCACGAACCCCCCCCCCTCCCCCTCCTACGGGCCTGCATGTAGCCTGCTCTTTTTGGGTTGTTTGATTTAGTAGAGGAACTTATTGTTCTACTATTGAAATGTTGGTAGGGTTGTCCACATTCACTATTGTGCTAATTCTTTATACTCCAAAAATCTTGCTATTATGCTCAAAAGGTAACAACAGCAACAGCTACAGCAACAATAAAAAAATAAATAATAATAATAATTATTATAATAATAAAAATAACGGTTTATTGACATTCCAATTAAAATAAATGGCTCTTCTGTGCCAAAATTACAATTAAAATGATAATAAAATACTACATGTACACTATGCTAATACGAATAAAATAGTCTGTGTTAATTTTGTGTATTTGAAACAATGAACAAAACCAGTAAAGAGAGTATCGCAATCATGTATTGTTTCTAACAACTGCGGTCCCAAGACTTATCCATGGATCGTCTCTATTCCTTCTCCATGTGCTCCAGTCACGTGACTTCGTAGTTCCAAAATTGGGACACAACATCCATCCCCACCATGGAGAAGTGGCAGGGAAGAGGAAAGGTAACAATAACAACAAACCTTGTCAATGGTTAAACAATAACAAATAAAGCAACATCCAGTAAGAAATAATAAGTAACTTCTTGTTGTAAAAGATTTCCATAAACAGTAGTGTGACTGTCACTCAATGGAACTTTCTAAGTTAATTGAGAAATAACACTAATATCTTTTGTAGTCCTTGAGGTATGCTAGCTTATGTCGTATACGTGTAGGTCTCATGGGAACTGATCCTGAAGTAGATTCTGCCAGGGCACTTCATTCACTGAGTTGAGGCTGTGTTGGGCTGGTCTGTTACTGGTTCTGTGGGTTGTGCCAGATGGTTTCTGGCTTCGCCGGCTAACTGGTTTTCCGGGTCTCTGTCCAGTTGTTCAGATGCCTGGCTCGTCAATTCTTCCTCCTCCTCTGATTCTATGGTAGATGTTTGCTGGCTAGATATCTTCTTAAAGCAAGATGAATTTCGTGTTATCTGCTTTCCCCCGGAGCTACTGGCTGTATTTATGGTTCCCTTTCTTGCTACTACAGTGTTGGGTTGTAGGGGTGGGGGGGGGGGGGGAGAATTTGTCCCGCTTTAAATCATATTTTATAAGAACAGTATCACACACCTAAATCATCCACGGCTTGGCTTTGTTTCTGGCATCGGTATAGGCCTTTGATTTAAGCTTGGCCTGAGTGTCTAGCAACTTCACCTGTTTCTCAGTTGTCTCCTGATGCTGTTCGACATTCACTTGAGGCAACTTGGTTCGAGGCGTTCTACAGAACATCAACTGAAACGGACTGAACCCTGTCGACGGATGTGGTGTTGCACGATATTGTCGTAAGAACTTGTGTAATCTTTGTTTCCAGCTCTTCTGGTTGATTTTTGCAGCTCGTATTGCTTTCGTTAGTGGCTTGTTCAAAGATTTAGCTTGTGCATTAAGCCCTGGGCCAGTGTGGTGTGATTTTGCGATGCTTGAAACCACCATGATCTGCGAACTCTTCAAAGGCTGTGGAGTTGAAGGGACTGCCGTTATCAGACTTAATGACCTCTGGTCGCTACGTAGCAACAGGTTATCTGTGTGACATGTGAGCTCTTCACACACACTTCTTTATTCTCTGAGCTCATCAATTTGGATATTAGGATCGCAAACAGTTTCTGGCTCGAACCATCGTCCGGTTCGCACAAATTCCATGACTTTGAGGATGGTCTTGTCATTGGCTGTAGCATTCATAACTTCCTCAAGGGGATTAAAGTCTTCGCGATAAAGTTCACATACTGTTCTGCAATTTTCTGCTCTCGACGATTTCAAATGTTCCTTGCTAGGGTGTCGCGACATGTAGTCGGCAGGATTCTTGTTTCCTGGTTGATACTGGATAGTTAGTTTATAGGGCTGTAGTCGCAGACCCCATCGCTCAATTCGCAGAGGGGGGGCTTTAGTTTCTACCAGATCGTTTCCAGTGGTTTATTATCCGTAACGACGGTGAAGTGATGGGCTCCCCTAACAAATATGTCAAAGTGTTCACAGGCCCAGACCACTCCCAGAGCCTCGCGTTCTGTTTGGCTATATCGAGACTCAATACTTGTGAGGGCTCTGCTTTTTCGAGAATTCCACCCAGGCCGACTGGGCTCGCATCTACATTAATTTGTGTTTCTTTATTGGGATCATAGTATCCAATGACTGTGTTGGTGGATAGTGTGAATAGGTTCTGGAATGCAGCCTTCTGCTCATCGGACCATATCCACGCAGTCCTTTGCTGGGTCAATCGGTTGCTGGGTCAATCGGCGTAGTGGTTCACACACAGTGGCATAATTTGGAATGAAGCGAGCTCTATAATTCGTCATGCCAAGAAAACTTCTCAGTTCAGAAACATTCTAGGTGGCTTTGCCTCACGTATGGCATCAACTTTCTGTGGGTGAGGTGAGGTCACTTCAGCACTGAAAACAAGGCCAAAATATACAAGATCCTTGTTGAATTCACATTTATTTTTGTTAAAGGTTAGTTCTTTCTCATCAAGTCGTCGGAAAATAGCTGTTAGTGCAGAGTCATGCTCATCTTGTGTCTTTCCAAAACCAATAATATCATCTCTGATGATGGTGAAGTGGTCGTCAACTTCAATAGCAATTGCAAGAGTTTCTGTGAAGCTGTTATCCTCACTAGCAGTACCTCGTGCTGTGTTCCAATGTATTTTGTTAAAAAAATTTTCCATTTCTAACGGTCATGTTATGGAATATATATGTTTTGTTGTCTTCTACTTTTTCGATGAAACCTTTCCAGAAGATTACTTTTATAGAGGTAGTTGGGTCCACAAGGATTCCTTCTCTCATTCTGTGCTTTCCTCCCCTTGTCTCTCTTTTCAGCTTTGTCAACAATCCTTTCTACGCAAATAGTCAATATAGCAGAGCTTAAACTTATTTACTAAATCATATTACACGGATGATGACGGAGTTGATATTCTGATAGCCTTTCTATATTTTTGTCTAAGTTTTGTTTTTCTCGTTTGTTGTAAAACTTTTTGCACACGAATTCTTGACGGTTCCCTTTAAAATGTGCTCGAACTCGTTTACTGATTTTACGTCTGCAAATATTTCTGACGGTGCATCTGTAAGTGTTGTTGAAACTTGGATGTTTGCTGAACCTTTGTGGATATGTTTGCAGTCATTAATAACATTTGTCATGGCTTTCTTTGTTTCTGTGTTAATGAAACGCGCGCATGTATTGTACACATTACCGTCTTCACTGTACGAAAAGACTTCAATTATCCTCCATTGAGGCTGATTGTTTGTATTGAATCCGTGTAATTTTTGAAAACGAAAGGTCACCAGAAACCATTGCAACAACAACCAAACTTACAACAATGTAATTGCTTCAGCAAGTTCTTTTGTCGAAGCGATAAAACAATTAGACAAATTTCGTTAGTTTTTTGACATTCTCTGTCTTTGTTATTCTTTGAACGCACAATTTTGGAGTTAAAATATTGAAAGTGTTAAGAAATGTTTAAAAATGTGTGTATCCTTGTATCACTGCTATAAATTTCGCTGAAACCTTAGCCTCGTCAGGCGGCAGGTACAAAACACAGGTCGCAGGTCACAGGTCAGAAAAGTCAGGAGCCATTTCTGACATCTCGGCAAAGCAAACGTCTTTGTTGAATTTATTTTGAACCCAGAACTCATAGTTGAATATCACTGCACAAAAAAGAAATTCATGCATATATTATACTAATACTAATAATCTCTTACTCTAAACTTGGAGGTCCTTGATAATCCTCCTCTGGATAATCACTGTCCTGTAAGAGAAATTGAAGCAGAGACTAGCAAAGGTTTGACAGCTAAAATAGCATCTCTTCAAATCCCAGAAACATGATCCCATTCAGTAAACAACTCGAAGTGAACTCGAACGAACGAACGCCAGGATCTTGGTTTGGCGATTTTACATCTTTTGAAAGGATCTGAAGTACTATTAATGCAACAACAAGCGCTGTTTTCTTACCTCATAAACATACACTTCCTTCGCCATGGTTGCACGAGGGATTTCCTCTCAGAGCCTCGTTCCAGGCCCCACGAATGGAAATCGTTATGCACTGTGTCCGTTCAAAAACCGGTTGTTATGGAGATTTAAAGCTAAAAACGTGTTTGGTGCACTCTAAAATGCCTGACAGATGTAACTCCAAGTTTAACAATAAAACACCAACGTATATTTGTCTTGATTTGACAAAACGTGGACTCTTAAATCGAGGCTCGAAGCCCGACGGTAATCGGCCTTAGAGCCAGTGGTGTCAGGAAAATTTGAGGTGGTCTAGACACCCTAGGGAGCCCAGGGTCCACTGTTGAATTTCAGGCTCGCTAGGGGTGGGTGAGTTATTTCAGTATTTTGCGTTTTTTTAAGCAAAGACTACATTTGCCCAGGTATAAGTGGACTGCAATTCAGTAGCACACGCGGCACTCCTTGAGTTAGCACCGTTCTCTTCATGCCAACAGACATGGCGGATCTTCAGCTAATCACTGCTTTAGATGCTATCTCTTTGGCGTAGAATTCATACATTATCAAAGACACCATCTGGTTTGATCCTTGATCCTCCTCTCTCTGCTCGACCCAGACCTTCAAGTCCAAGATTGGCAACTTGTCTGGATGCTTCGATGGGTAGTCGACCTTAAGCTTTATCGATGAGGGGATATCATCTCCAACTTGCCTTAGCAGTTCCGTAGTCCTTTTGTCTGGAGCTCGTTTCTTGTTCTCCTCAACCTTGGTGATGTCCATAATAGTTTTTTCATCTGCGTATCTCAGTCCTGGTACGGTTGCTTGATGTCATCTACATATCTCTTGCTTCATCATCTGTTTTGTTCTAACGTCCTTGAGCCAGCATGTAAATTCTCGGTCCCACCAGATCAAAAGAATTTGTGCCAAGACTCCTGTTACCTCCAGGCCGATTGATCCGCCTTTTGTTTGTTTCTTGATCGCGTTGAATGTGTATACATGGATCTTCATGATCACCGACAACGCCACGTTCATTGACTTGCTCTTAGTTGGATTCCACGGTTTGAGCGCTTCTCTTTATTCTCTTCCGTACCACTTGCTGTTATTGTCGGTTTTCTCCCGCGTTTGAATTTCCTTGTGGGACACACATCGGCTATGTTTGGTCTCTGAAGTACCTCCGGTTCAGTGTTGATCGCCAGGTAAAGCTCAACTTCTTCGTAGTCTTCTCCCCCCTGAACATCACTCCCAAAGAAGACATTTGAAGAAAATATAATGATTTGCAATCATTTTATCCGTAAACCAGTTAATATAAATCTATTACAGTTATGCAGTTAAAATTTGTGTAACTGGAATGTTTTGATGTCAATAAATTTGTGAAATTTCATCACCAATAACCATTAAAACAACAATAACTTAACTTACAACAATGTATTGGTAGAAAATATAGACTTTATGTTTACAATCTGTTTATTCATAAACCAGTAGGTATAAATATATTTCAGCTATGGGGAAAAACATCACTGATAACCATAACGGTGTGATATGGGTTTTCATACCTATAACAAGTTTGTTATTCGGGGAAAGCTGAAAATACACCCTTACCAGCAGCAGCAATTTCTCAGTAACATCAGTAGTGTCTTTATATTGTAAGATGTCCTCTTGAAGGAAGTTCCCCAAAATCATGGGAAAAGCTGTCGCTGAAAAGTGCTGCTAATGTTTCAAGCATTGCTCTGTTGCAATGTAGACAACGAACAATAGACCCAGGATTTTCACGTTTTTTTGCGGTAGTCCTTGTTGTTGCACACTGGATATACAGATGGGTAAACGTTCACGATTTCTGGACAGCAGACCCAGTTTTGTTTGTCATGTGATTGCTCAACATGTTATATGTCCTGCGCTCTTGCTTTAGTAACTGCTGTGTTTACGGTGGTGGCAAGGCGTTTTCCAAAATAGTGCTTAAGCTTGCAGTTGGTCACGGTGTAGAATTGTTTGTCTTCAATCTGATGCATGTGGCTATCCAACACTGATAAAATAATAGTTCCAGAAGGATCTGTTAATTGAGCCTCCCTTACTGTTTTAGTTGCTTGTTCCGGTTTCATTGTTTTCCCAACCCCGTTTAATGCAACGAAGACGGTGAAGTTTCCAGAGTTGTGGTTCTTGAAGATAGTATCTACAGAAGTTGATGTCTCTGGTGCCAGTGGTTGGAATGGAAACTGAATGGAATGTGAAGGTGTATCTTGAATAGCCAAAATTATGTGCTTTACACCTCCCATTACAAAGTCCTGCACTATTTCAGAAATTCCTTGTTAACATAACTCTAGCTTTTCTGGCTAAATATATAGTTGGTTCTAAGCCACCCATATCTTTGCACTAAGATGCTTTGCTTTAGGACTTGGTGATATGCATTAATCTGTACAATGGGTTCTTAAGTTGCTTTAGTCTTGTGAAGTTATCTGTTGCAACTTTTTCATTTCCAAATGACAATTTTACAGTGGAGTTTTCAAAATGTGTGATGTTGTTGACATACTGAGGGGTTCTTAACAAATTAAAGCAAATTCTAGTCTTCAATACTTATTTTCCATCTCTTGCCCTTGCTTGAAGATCTCTAAACTGCTGTTGTGCAATCGCTCATTCTCTTCAAGCTTAAGAACTGTTTGAAACTTTTGGTACATGCAATACCCTTCTAACGCAACTTCATTTGCTGGTTTAGTGTGATGTACAACTTTATCACTTATAGAAGGTAATTGGGCAGAGACTCCGAATAGAAATTCGTCCAAATGGAACAGTAGTGCGGCCGGTTGCTTCCTTGCAGTGTCAACTTGGGCAGGTGTCACAGCAGCAACAGAAACAGTTGTATTTACTCTTAGTATTTTCAATGTTCATAAGTTTTTCTTGAATCTCTTCAATGTTACTTTGTAATTATGCATGAGTGTGCTTCAGAAGTGTATTTATCTCGTTGGTGATTGCAGTCAGCCATAGGTCAGATTTATTATGTTCGATGCAGAGTTTAACTGACGCCTCCCTATTACATTCAACTGTCCGTTGGCGTGTTCCACAGTGCTGGCACTTGCAAGACACAGATGTAACATCATTCAAACGTTTCTTGCAGGTTCGGTAAAAGATAAACGCTTGGAGCTTACTGGCAACTTGAAGTTAGTTGCTTCTACTTCTTGTTCATGGTATTCAAAATTGGCTATGGTTGTAGTTGCCTCGCAAAAAATGTAGAGGGACAGGTGCTGAGGAAGGTGGATCCCTGAAAATGCTTCACAGTGACATTTTTAAACTGGTATGATTTCCATCTCAAGCCTAACGATGATAGGATGCCAGATGTAGAATGCCATTGCTCCGGTTCTATCTTCAATTATGGAGTCTTCCTTGACAAAAGATTTTTCTTGGGTTTTTTTAAGAAACAGCTCTTTTGGAGGTTTTTTCCCAATAGGCAATGTCCCACAGACATTTACTCGGTGGTTGGGCTTGATTGACGATAGCTGTTTTACTGTAACATCATTATTCATTAGTGGTACTCCTTGATCATCCGAAGCCTTACAGTCGAGGTTGTACTCAAATGAGACATCCGAGTTAGGGCATGGGCAAGATTTGGATTGTTGGTTAAACATCCAATGCTTCCATCTTCTTCAACAATTATATCCTTAGCAAGACTGGTGGTTTTGAATCTTGGAAGTGTTGAAGCTGTTAATGAGCTGGTATATCAAAGCCAACTATTCTGCGATTTTTGCTGGGAAAGTCTGCAATTCGAACTCATACTACTCTCGTTTTCTTTAGTGAAGTTTTACTGGGCTTAGGTTGTCTATAAAACCAAGTTTTTTTCGTTATAGAACATAAAGGAAATAATACTTGGTTAGTTGATAACCCTATTTAATGTGTAATAATAATAAGCATGGATACACAGCCTGATTGGCCAAGGTTATTTTTGCTGTACCAACCCTATAGTTTGCCACAAGAACCAGTTGGATTGGTCAGCTATTCCTAGATTGAGGATTTTTACCCATGCAAACTTTTTAAGGCATCGGGCTGGGCGGTTCAAAGCTGTTTAAAACTAAACCAAGTTTAATTCTGGACAAAACCAGGAGCCACCATGGCGGTTAAACCTGTACTGATGCTTTACGAACTTTGACAGTCTGACAAAGTGGGTATTAACAGTACGTTGGGTTTTGCAGTTGTGGCTATTGCGATAACATGATCACTGAAGTTAACTTTCGTCTCTTTTAACTGTTGATGACATGTTGGATTAAAAAGGTGAATAAAACCCTAAAATAAATAAATAAAATATTGAAATCATATACTAAAAATACTTGTACAATATACTGGTGCTCATGGCTTAACATTCAACCACTGTTTCATACCAAAACAACTGAAACAAACTTTTTGGAATTTATGACATGAGTGTCAGACCTGTATTTTCAGCAGACAGAATTGGCATGGAACTGCAACACATGGAAAGAGACAAAATGTCATAATGAATCGTCACTGTGAATGGTTTCTGTTACAGCTCTGTACTTCTTTAGAGCTGCACAATTTCTTTTGGTGCACAATTATTCCGTATATTCAAATGTTTTGTGGCTTACTATTGATCTTGAATGATATATAGTTTTGAGAAGTTGTGTTAGATAGAGAGTCGATTTGCTTTTCTTGTAATCTATACTCTAAGCTAGTTGAATTTTTACAAACTTGCAGTCTTTCCAATGCCATTGGCTCAACAACAAGATCTTCAAGTTTTTTTCCCCCTACTGAGTGCAACATATGTCATACTCGCTGTTTTCTCTGATGTTCCAAGATCAACCCAGGTATTCTTTGAAGCCAGTCCTTGACTTTTATGAATAGTCATTGGCAAAACTGGAACACATCTAGGAAATCTTGCAGATGCAGAAAGCCCACTATAATCTTCATCAAACTGGACAAGAACACAGATTGGCAGGGTAGGAGGAGCTTCGTCTTTAGCATAAAATCTCTTACAGTTCCTAGTGCCCCATTGCAAAGGCTAACCTCAGTCCATATGTTCATAGTGAGCATAACTCTTACACCTTTGGTCAAGTATATGACAGGTTCTAGGCTTCCCATTTCATCAGAACTAAGTGTTTCAGCACTGCCTGAGTGAGGTGCTTTAACTGTTACTACTGGTTGATTAAGACTTAGTTACTTGGCCATGTTGATTTTTGCTACTTCAAATCTGTGATAGCTAAGCCTAATACATGACGATATAAATTCGTTCGATATCTGTTACATTTTGAGGAGTTCTAGTTAGTAATGCATGCCAATCAGCTAATGTTGATTCACCATTGCGTGCTCTGAAAAGAAGTTCTGTGAAAAGGTATTGATCCTTTCTGTTTCCATCAGCTCTGTGATTAACTGTCAACGTGACAACTTGTTTAAACAACTGATACATCAGGTAATCTTGAATTTGTTTATCTGTTTTTGGCATAGTATGAAAGAGTGGTTTGTCACCAACGGGGGATAATTGTGCTATATCTCCACTTAGAGTAACGGAAAGACCATCAAAAGCTTTGTCTATCTGATCTGTAGTTTGCCTGTATCTACAGTCGATCCATCCTAGTTAACTCTGACCAAAAAACGAATATTCGTCTATGGTAATATACTTTACATTTTTAAGATTATTTTGAAGCTGCTGCAAAGCTATTCTTAGTTTAGTTTAGTTTATTTAGCTTCGCCCATATTACACGAAATACAAAAGAATAAATAGATATAATAATGTAGACAAGTAGTTAAATAAATAAATAGATAAATAAATAAATAAATCAGG
>JAOBRG010377278.1:0-11410 GCA_027574985.1 Umimayanthus nakama
CCCACCCACTGAACTAATACTCTTACCAGAGAATAGCTTGCTCTGTTATTTATCTACAACCAACCCAACCACTGTTTGTAGCTGATGTCGAGTTACAGAGAGAATATTCAACAAAAACCAAATCAAATCAGGTGCAGGTGGTAATAAGATAATTTCGGTTTTCAATCAGTTTTAGTAACGCACAAATTGCAGGTGCAGGTGGTAATAAGATAATTTGCAGGTGCAGGTGGTAATAAGATAATTTCGGTTTTCAATCAGTTTTAGTAACGCACAAATTGCTTGCATTTTTACCTTCCGCTTTTTCTGGCTGCGTGACCTCGCTTTCATCTTTATTGGGAACATCAGAGCTCCTTTCCTTCTTCACTTCACACCACTTCCCTTCGCCACTGCTTGGCGTTGCGGTGTTGTCGTGCATTTTATCCTGACTATCTTGATCCTGTCCCAAACGAGAAGCCCCGCTAGGGGGATTTGTCTGCGTGTTTGTGCCGCAAACCACTGGAGGTTGCATGAAAAACTCTTGCAGATCTTGTGGAATAGAGCTGAATGCAACATCGCTGTTAAAATTAGAAATGGTGAAAAATAATAAGAACACGGACTTTAAGCGATGAGCGTAAATCCTTGTACTATATAACTGGCAAGAAACAATTTTGGTAATTTTACTTTCAAGTTTTTGCAGATAAATGATTACGAGCTAAAACTGGTGCAGTATAATTACTTTCACTCTTCTTGTACGAATATAACAGTTAGCACAAAAACATCGAAATGTGTGTGGAGTTAACGCAGTTAGTAAGATCTCTGACTGCCAACCAGAAGGTCCCAGGTTCAACCCGACATGGTCGAGGGCTGAACTTAGGATGGCTTTCTTTTGCCACATCGTCTGTGGACAGGGACGTTAAGCTCTTGGTCTAGTATCTCGCCGTTCTTTCGGGAGACTCAAAAGAACCCGCACAATTTTCGATATACAAGGACAAGCTAGTTTTCATGTTGTGGTCTGACACCTCCTCCCCTATAAAGGGAGCCAGGCCTGGAAGGCATCACGTGTCCTATTGCCTCTGCGCCCGCTCAATACCAAATTCAGTTAAATGTTGTAGACAAAGAATCGTTCTGCTCCACGAGTGCGTAAATTTTGTCGGCAATTGAAAAGTGCTGAAGCGTTTTTCTTACTAGTTTACGCAGTTTTCTGTCTCTATATTTGACTACAGTTTACATCAGTTCCAATTTTGTGCGTACCTGGTATAACCCTTTCGTTTTGCTTCGTCTTCACTCAACGACAAGTGGTTTCTTTTTCCATTAACTTTTGTCTCGGGGTCAATGGACCCTGTGCGATAAAACTTTGTGAGCAGTTTGCTGATGCAACCATGCGTGACCCTCAAGCGTTGGCTAATGTCTCCAGGGCGGACACCCATCTGGGCCAGTTGAATTATCTGGATTCGGACGTCTCGGGGTAGGGGCTTGCCCATCTGATAGACTCCGCCCAGTTGGTTGACTCGTCCCGATCCTGTTATACCGTGCAGCAAATATCAATTGTCAATAAATAGATGGACAGAACCACAGATACATAGATAGAAAGATAGATAGATAGACAGACAGACAGACAGACATACCGCCACTGGGATAGTATTAGAACACTTAAACATACAACATTTAAACCACTATAGGAAAAAAGACAGACAGACAGCTACAGACATTTTTTATCAAGAGAGAGAGAGAGAGAGAGAGTGAGAGTGAGAGAGAGAGAGAGAGAGAGCTTAAAGACTTAAACTGAGGCTTTGTGCCTCTCTAGATGTTTGTTTTCATCTTCTTTTTTTCTTCTTTTACTCTTACAAATAGTTTGTAAATCTTTTGTAAGTTAAAAAAGGGTTTTCACCAAAACTAGTATCATTGATCACTAGAACTGTTATTATCACTGCTATCGCTACTCTTATTATTTACTGTTGTTTTAATTGTTGCTTCGAATTTTAATTATTACCTAAGGCATCTTACATATTCAAACTCAAACCGTATTTAACAGTTTTGGTGGTTGTTGTTTATCTATAGAACAACGGATCACATTTTTTAAAAATAAGAATTCACTACACTTTCAGAAAACTAATATAACTGAAAAACTATTTGCTAGCGTACGTAGCTCGGTTATTTTTTTCAAACAAAGATCATAGAAATACATATACTGTCATATTTTTGGTCAAAGATATTCACGAAGGACAACGGAGACATTTAGCTGTTATTGTTCAGCTTCGGAATGTTCCGTCCATCTGTAGTTTAAACAAATCAGTCGGCGATGAAGCAAATTCATATGTAGCCACAAATTTTGTTGTTTTCGATTAACATTTGAAAAAGCAACCATTTATACAAAATATATATAGCAAAACAAGCTGGCAAGAGACTTCAATAACCCGGACTATTTTTATAGAAGTTTTATTGCGACTATTTGCATGATTTCCAGGTGGCCTGTGAAGACATGAAACTGTGAGCGCATCGCTAAGATTGTCTTTTTATATATGTTGCTTCAACATCAGTGGCTACGCTTTCTGTGCAACTGAATTTGAGAAAAGGCCTATATACACTTATGGTGTGACGAACTACGCTAGTATTTCACCTCATCGCAGCTTTGGTTTCATTTCAGAAAAATAGGCTCCTGATAGAACCTGAGGGTTTGATTTAAGAAGAGATTCCTTAAATACGCTTCTTGTGGTGTACACAAGTTTAACACAATACAAAAAGAAAATAGCTTTTAGTGCTACAAACAAGGTGCTTTAGAGGTCTTGTACAGTGCCATGGTTACTGAATATTCAGGCAAAACGTTGTTTTTGTAAGTGAAAGAGTTTTTATATGTAACACCAGTTAATTAAAACTTTCAGTATTGAGACAGTCTGTCGTTGAGCTTTGTGGCAAACAAAATGAAAACAGATCGGTGCCACCTCCAATCTTTTCAGCGATCTTTTGGCAATTTCTTTAAGTACTGTGGAAAGCGCTTTCTTCTGAGTGAAATTCATTGTTGCAGTGAAGGCATTGTGTGAAGTTGTTAAGAACAATTTGATGAAGGTTGTAGTGTTTGTCGCAGAAGCTTCATAGTTCAAGGACTGCAGAGCTACTTTGAAAGTGGGGGGCGGGCTGGTGACTCAGAATGGGGGGCTGAAAATACTTTTTCTCAGTAACTCTTCATAATTTGTTAAAAAAGTGGAGGGACTAAAGCCCCTCCCCCCCCCGCCCTTCGCCCTCCGCGGGCCCTGTAGTTTGTGGAGTATGATTCAAAGTTAATTTGACTTCTGAAATAGTTATTTTGAGTCTAGCTTTGGCGAGGAGAGATCATTAGATAGAGTACTTTTGTTGACTCAATATGGCTCGGCGAACTTTAAAATGTCTAATTAATTCAGTTAACAGTAGCACAAGCATTCAAAGTCTTGGCAGAACAATATGCTGCTAATTTTAAGATCACCGAGCCTGGGATAAACTGGGACTAAAAACATTCTAGCTATCCCTCATAAATAGTTTGGAACGAGCCCTGAAGCATTCGTATCTATTGTTTAAAAATGTATTATTTTTCTTTTTATTTTGTCAATGTTTGCTTGTCTAATTAAAATTTTAAATTATATTTAGTCCAAAGAAGCACTTATAAAAACGGGTAGATACTTGACTGAGGCATGGTGTAGAAAGATAAACAATCAAATCATTAGCACACAAAGACAATGAAACTTTTTAAGATACAGACAAAGTTCTTATCTCAATGGCCGACCCGTCGTTCCAATCCAAGACTTTCTTTACCTAAATTTTTGAACACAAACAAACAACTTAAGCTTTAGGAAATTAAGTTTACAACTCTTAAAAAAACTAACGAGAGTTGCTTGTAGTTAGCTGGTTACGTAACTTTTCGAAGCACATGTGCGACGATGCGACGCTCTGTCTTACAAATTTTTAATACGAAACTCTAATGTTATTGAGGGCTGGTGTCGCAGATGGACTATAAACTGGTTCTTTTATTCTTTAGAACAAGTTATTTCATTATAGTACATACATGCATACATACATACATACACATAGAAACAAACAAACAAACATGCATTCATAAAAAGATGGATGAATGAAAGGAAAGATAGATACGTAGTTTTGATTGATGAATTCACCCTAGTTATTGAATGGACCTGAATGCTCTCTCCCCCCCCCGAACCCACCACCACCCTCTCCCCCAAAAAGCGATGGTTTGAGCCCCAACTTAATACAAAAATTAAAAAGGTTCAAAAGTAAATGTGAACGATTTCAAAACTGATAGTTACAAAGGTTTGCGAAATAAATCAACAGGCCTAAATTTGCACTGCTGAGTGAAGTGTTTGTTGTGAGCAACAAGCAAGTGAAAAGAAAACAGCAATTTGTCAAAGCAGTAAAATATTTGTGAACTTGCGAAGTTTACAGCAATAGAACAGTTTAATTTAAGCTTTTAGTTAGAATTGTTAAAGCTTATTTGAAACGGATTTTATGTCTTGTCTTATCTAGCCCCCATAAAATACTACTTCGATCTTTTAAAACTTCATCTCTCTTGTTTGTTAATTTTGTTAATTTTAAAACTTTATCTCTCTTGTTTGTTAATTTTGGACGGGCAACCGTCTCGGTGTACTTTTCGGTTGTATATTTTTCTCTTAACATTGCAAAGTGTATGGAGATTTTTTAGTTATTTCTCTTGACTCGGTGTCACAATTTTTTTCTAGCGCCTTTTTAGTGTCGATATTTCAGGATTCTTCGACGGCACTTCCATCAGTAATTAATGGTAGCTGCTCAGAGTTGTTTAACTTCTTTTAGGGAACAAAGCAGTTCCTGTATGAAACCTTATTTTAAAAAAACATGATCGACCATGAGGACAGCTCCAAAATTTAGAGAACTCAAAACATGCCCTGTAAAATACAGACAGCCAAGTGTGCATTACTGATTTCTTTGTCAAGGTCTGTGAATAAAACTAATGTACGTGAATGGAACGGCGTGCGCGGTAAGTGTTGATATTCCACACTGGACGCGATTCAATCGAACAAGCCGGCGTGGGCGTTGATGGAAAAATTTGATATTGGCACCAATCTGAGAGTTCGTGGGAACTTGAAATTTTGAGTTACTCGTTTTCAGTAGTGCCTTCGTGCAAATAGAAATAAAATGACGAACGTAGTTTCCTAGTATGAAATTAGAACGTTAAGGAATTGCAAATTTGCTCGAGTCGATTTTTAAAGGCAAGAAATCGCCGTCTCCTAGCTTGTGTCATACGTATACAGTATATATGTCGTGCTTTAGTTTATTTTGCGACAGACGAGTTTTTTAAGATGATGCTTCTCCTCGCTTAGTTTCTTTATATTAAAGTTTATGGGGAAAATCATCTGGAAAGTTAAGAATAGATTAGTAGGGGCTAGTCTCTGTCAGTATGGTGGTCGGTTTTAATTTCTAACTGATTCCGTATTCTCTGTGCACGATAAGTGATATTTTGCAACTAGAAACAGTGGCAAATACAGTACACAAAAAGTCCCCCTTGCGAAGCATTTTTAAAAATTACACTATGCTTGTAGGAAATGTGTCGCAACTCGATAAAGCCAAGCTGTACATGTGCGAAAACACAACTCGATGAGATTTTTTAAAGTTTTCTTTTATCGAGCTAGAAGTTTGTTAGCTTTAGGAATTAGTAAGTTTGTTTGATAGTTACTTTTTGTTGAAACATTCTCACAGTTGAACAAGGGTGACCATTGTTTGTCGCTTTGAAAGAAATGCCTCAAACAAAGGGCAAGATGTAATCTCTTTCCAATAAAGAAGACGTGTCTGCCTTTGGCAAACTTTAAGCTTTTGCTTCGAAAAAGGCAACGAATAAGAACTGTTTATATCAAGAGTTCTAGTATTCGCTCGTTTTCCAGTACAAATTTATGGCTTGATCAAGCTTTGGGAACCGTTGGGTTCAATTCGGTAGAAGTTGATTCAGAATGATTTTAAAACAGTTTGTACTTAAGACTTTTAAAGGTGTTCGCATAACTCAAAAGTTTAACTAATTTATTTTAAACTGTAAAACAAATACAGGATAAAACAACATGAATTGGAAGCATTCTGAAACATTTTCTCGCGTCTCTATAATGTCGATGTGTAGAAGTAACATGTTCCGGCTTTTCATCACATTATTCTCAAAAATGTAAATTGTTCTACCCATAAAAGAGCAGACGGAATTAAATTCTGGTGGCGTATTATGCAAAAATTTCAGGATAGTTTAGCATGATTATGGCACCGACTTGCCTTTCAAATTAGGTTTTCTCTCATCCAGTGTTCTTAAGGACAAAGTTTTTGCTTTTGCATGCACAAAATTGAACGTGAATGCAAAGTTATTATTCTCCTTTTCGCATGGAATCCGTTGATCTCTTTCGTCAATAGTTTTCCTTGCTTTGTCGGAATACAACTTTGACTTGATCTTCTCTTGTCTATTCCATACTGGTCCGTTTTTATTCAAGAAACAGCGGTTTTAGAACGACGAAAATTCTTAAAGCTTAGTGTTTTTTGTGCCCTTGTTTGCTCGTGTATCTAAGCAGCTACTGGATTCGTTAGACATAACATGACGGTTAAGAAAAAGAACAACTGCATGAGACAAAACTCAGTGGCTCAAAAATGCATTGTTCTTAAGGTTTGTCTGAAAACACGAGTTATGGTATAGAAAGCGATACGAAAAAAATTTGTTAAAACCGTTTTAGATAAGGTATAAAACATCTATTAAATCTAGTCTTAAGTTTATAGGTTAATCTGTTTAATTCGTATAATACTACAGTGTTAAAATTCTGTTTAAACACAGTCCGGAGATATTTAAGGTCCTCCGCTAGCTTTAACACGAGTGTAACGGTTTGTATGCATAAAAATGTTTCCGTAAATAAATAACATAGAGTAGTAACACCTTCAAACAGAATGAGAAAAAAGTGTGTAGTTAAGTAACTGAAACTCCTTAAAAGCTTGCTTACCGGGTATATTTGGTGTACTCATATTGTACGGTGTCCCTCGAATTTGTCTTCTTCGCCAGTCAGAATCTTGAACAATTTCAGACCCTGTAACCTTGTGGCTCTTTTTATATACGCGAAGTGCCAGGTATTTGTCGAATAGCTATGTGTCAGATACAAGCCACGCCCATGAATAGGTCGTGGTTGCCATGAGATGAAACAAGACAGTTATCTTGTTGAGGACTTCTCAATATCTTTTGTTTTGGTTTTTTATGGTCCCACGAGGCTACTTTTCTAAAAGTTTCATCATTTTCTATCAACTTACATAGTTAAGATTCCAGCTGCAACTAAAACCATCGAAACACGAACCAACCCTGAGAGAGAAAAAAATCTTGTTCGAATTCACTTACATCGAAGCCTTGAATTTAAGGTCAAGTTAGCTGGGTAAATTATAAAATGTAAATTATGGGCATGTACGTTGAAAGTTTTCACAACGGAATACAACAAACAGGCTCTTTCAACTGGCTAATCCATTAACAAAGTTCCGTGAAGTGGCCCTCGATCAGATAAAGAGAATAGTTGGGAAAGATAACCACGTGATTGTGATATACTAAAAAGAACAAACCATGAAACTGTTGATCGAGTCTTTTGCCTTTTCTGTTGGCTGTACTTTTAAATCCCTGTTAATCTAACATCTAAATTTTTTCACCTCTGATTTATAAAGTTACACACCCTTACACAATGCCCCTCAACATGGAAACGAAGTAAATTTATACCTTTAGAAGAAGCTTTATCTGTTTATCGCCTCTAATTTTTCATAACGTGAACAATATACGCAAAGGTGTCGTTGTCCTTGGCAAGTTCACCAAACTTATATTAATATATGCCGAGCTTTGGCGGCTCTAATTGTTTATATTGTCCCTGTTATACATGAAGGCGACGATGCTTTAAGAGCTCGGGGGAGTAAGGCACTCAATAAATGCACTTAGTTTATGACCACAACTGTTTATCTGACATAAAGAAACTTGTCACTTCCGTATTGTAACTGTTTACCACAAAAGACAGGTTGCCCTTAATAAGTGCACTAAATGTAGAACTGAAATGCATTAGACATTCGTTTTAAGATCTAGAATTAAAGTTGCTGCTAAGAACGAAACGCTCTTTCTTAACTTAGAAACCAAGTTTTTATGGTCTGCGAAACGGGTGATTAAGGCTTACAAGAATATTTTATTCCATGTCTCTTTTAAAGGTGATATGTTTGCGGAATTATGCAATGAAAAGAAAAACAAGATACTTAATAACAACAGCTACTCTTGTTTTGATTCTTGAAAAAATCCAACATGAGTGGTTCGGAAAGCTTTTACTTTTCTCTGAAATTCCTTTTGGCAAATCATCCCCAATCATATCATGACACAGAGAGAATAGTATACTATTGTAAAACTTCAATCTATAAATAATGGCACATATATTAAAACAGTATCAAAATTCAATTATTTGTCATACCTCCAGTAAAGTCTTGCAACTAAGACATTTGGGTTTTAGTTTGAACAATGAACATTAAAGTCTAGTTGTGTTTTCATGTTGCTATTGGAAGCGTTTGTTTTAAAAAAAAAACTTGATGGTTTTGAATTGAGTTTGCAGGTATTGTGAACAAGGAGTTAACTGTTTTCAGTTTTCCCACTGAGGAACAAGCTGTATCCTAATATCAAAAATCTTAACAGAGATTTAAATTCTAAATTTTAGAAAACAAAACAAAAGCACCGTCTTCCTTCACAAGCAAACTACAGCATTGAAAGCGTGTAGGTTTGAATAAAGTCCGCATCTCATTTTGTTTCTGGAGAGTGCTAGAAAAACTTAAAGGTTTTGAATTGAATTTTAAAAGCTGCATAGAAAATATACCAGTAAATTTGAAGACTTATGTTGTTTGAAAACACTTAACCAACCGTTAACAAGATAAATGTATACGCGCTAAATACAGACATTTCCACTGCGAAAAAGATCATTTCACACACAAGCAATGAAAGATGCGATTTATACTTCTTGAAGTTGTTTGCTGTGAGAAGAATTCAACATGATTTCTAAACCTGATCTTGTTTCAAAAGTACCTGTTTCAACGTTTTTGTATCTAACGAATGCTCAGTTGTTCGATTGGTATTGACATACAGAGCAAACAAGTGACCATTTCTTTGAAAACGGCGTATAATTTTGCAACACACAGGTCTTTCAGGAATATTCAGTTCCGTTTGGCGCAATTTTAAAGCGGACTAACTCCTTCAACTTTTTCACACACGTGCTTCTTTATAAAAGAATAATTATTTTCTTTAATGTTTCTCGGCAACACAATAGGTAATGCCCAAAGTATGTGCCGCACAATTACATGTTTATTTCTTCACATTGCTGTTATTAAGCACGTATCGGCTCGTAACAAGCTGCTTATTCATCATTAGATCAATTGGTGATTTAGTTAGATAGATAAGTAAAGATTCTAATCTATCGTGGAATATCCTTTCCTTCTTCAATTTAAGTACGTACCATGTGGTGGGAGTCAAAGTTTTGACTTCTCGCATTAATTTATCACAAGGATGCACTTGTATGAACAATGCAGAGTCATAACAATATCTCTTAGTTACCACGCAAACGCCGTTAAAAAAACATTTTGCCTTCTTATTCAAAACCATTTACTAATGCTTTGACATTGCCATTGTCATTGCGCAAGTTCGGAAGAATACCAGCACATTTTATTGCTTTTGTTTTACGATGCTTCTATAGTCGTGTTGCTGCAACACGTTTTAGTGCTATTTCAGACGCTTAGGACAACATACCCTATTCTCATATGGTCACATTTTAATAACGGTTTATTTCTTGTTTCGCTTAACTTATTTACGGTAAGCTGCGGTGCTATAAACATATCGAAATACGAAAACACTTAGTACTTATTATAAAAATTATTCAAATTTAACTATTTCTACGGGTGATTTATTGTTGTACATACTCGTAAGTTTCGTTATGACACAACTCGATCAATAAAAGGAAGTTGTCCTTAGTTTTCTTCTTCATTATTTTGTAGTCCTACATATATTTTAAAGATTAACCGATTAAAAGTTGAGGTCATGGTTGGAAAAACGGTTCTGTGTATTTTTTTTCCGTTAATGTGTTATGTGCCCAAATAAACGAAAGGGGGAAATCTATTGAAAATTCAAATTTCGATGAACGGGGTACCTCTTTATTGCGCTTCGTTAGAGACCTGTGGACAAACATGTATGAGGATCGTAAAATATGACTGAAACTGACACTCGATTCCAAAAGAATCAGTATAAATCAACTTGTGAACGTACGATTGAATCATGATTTTAAATGAAATAACCAAAACCAATGTGTTCGGTTTATCAATATTAAGCATTTTAGCTTCAAGGAGTTGAACAAATAGAAAGTCGAGACTGAATAAAAAATTAAAAACTAATTTCAGAAATGCCGTAATGTGAGACAAACAAACAAATAGAAATTATCCAAATTATCAATTAGCAAAAATACGGAAAACTAAACTTAAGCAACCGAGAAAGGGGGTTTCGAGAAATGTACTCGAAAAATTGCAACACCTTCAAAATTAAATGCAAGAGGCCAATAAAAATATATGTAGAAGAAAATCACTTGTCAATAAAAGTTGTTGCAGGTCGTTGGCGAGTCATTGGATCTTTGAATCTGTCCATGGACAGGGCCGTCAAGTCTTTGGTCTAGTCTCTCGACGTTCTGTTTGGGGACCAATATAAAAAGAACCCACGCACTTTCTTGAGAAAAGTGTTGTCTGTTAATTGAGCAGTCTGTGATACAACATGTTGATCAGGTCTCCATTACCAAAACTAGCTTTACTTTTTAAAACATAAAAGTGGATCTGTTTCTATATAAATACTGGTTCCAAACTTTTTCTGTTGAGCATTCTTAAGGACTGGCTGGAGAGTCTGTCATCGAGTGACCGAGTTCACGAGCTGCCATAATGCCATTAGGGTGGTATCTGAGAGGGCACATTGTTCAAATGTAGATATTGGTTTATAACTATTTGCGCATCATTTCTACTATTTGAACGGAAATAGACCATTTCGTCGATCTGGTGCATGCTGTGTAATCAGGATAAAATAACATGATCGGTCATTTTAGAGACTTCAGGAGTGAATTGAATGTGAGCGAAAAATTTCTTTTGTAGTACCGTCCTGAGAGAAATTAACTGTTTTCAATCAACGTTTTTTGCAGATCAAAAATAGGGTTAAAAATAGTAACAATAATAATAATAATAATAATAATAACAATAATAATAATAATAATAATAATAACAATAATAATAATAATAATAATAATAATTATAATAATAATAATAATAGTTATAATTATAATTATAATAGTATAATAATAATGATAACTTTATTTCTTTCTCCAAAATAAAAAAACCTATTTACAAAATTGTATTATAAAAGTTTAACAAGAGA
>JAOBRG010377300.1:0-11409 GCA_027574985.1 Umimayanthus nakama
AATAAAGTGAGAAGGAAATGTGCAACTATTTGATGGTCATGTTGCTACCATAAAGGCAGTAATAACACAAGTAAAGTCAAACTGTTTTCTTGTGAAGAGAACTCTCAAAAACTATTTCTAGCCACCTTAAGGACCTGAAAAAAATATTTCATGGGTAATCACGAGTCTGGGTCAAGAATTTTCTTTGAAAATGACATAATTCATGGGTCAAGATTTAAATTTTTAATTTCGTAGTATTTTCATGGTCCAAAACTCATTGGGCATGAAAGAAATAGTTCTTTTTTTCAGTTTCAAGGTGATTCAATCTGTTTTGATTGTACAGTTTTAGGCCAGGAAAACCCCGTGATTTTCTCATCTCACTCAGGCTTGAATACTGTAAACCATGAAAAACCCATGATTTATGGTTTATGCCTCTCAGTTTTAGACCATGAAAACCCATTGATTAACCAGATGTATAATGCACCGCATTCAGTGTTCTCGTTTTGTGCAATGTTAAGTTCCAAATTCACATGCAACAGTAACATTACCAGTTGCTAACCAACCTCACAAACTTGCAAGAACAAAACAAAGTTGCAGAAGACAAGCGTTTTAACTTTGTTTATCCTACCTTTTTGTTCTTCGTGAGGGATTAGTCACATACTTTTATGATCAAAAAAACTTACTTTTTCTTTTGCTGTGGAAAATGGACTTTGAGATGCAATCTTGGAAACTTGTTCACCATTTGTGTCTTGCTAGTATGTGTACCTCTCAAGAAACATGTTCACTTGAATGTCCCTTTCTTCCAGGTTGTTGCCTTGATTCACACACTACACAATCACAAGGAGATAGACATGAATTCAACTCTTGTTGTCGCCCCCCTCAACACTGTTCTTAACTGGCAAGTGGAGTTTGAAAAATGGCTTGGTGTGGATGACAGACTTGAGGTAAGACAACCGACCAACAATGAACAGTTCTTATAATTTTTTTCAGTGATTGTTCCATTTTACCTTGTCAAGAGGAATCAGAATAAAGGATCCTAGTAGAAACTGAGATAAAATTAATTGCCAATTTCCCCTCAGCAATTTTTTTGGATTTTTAATTCACTGCAACTGAAAAACCAACTTCAGAGAAGAAAATACCGCAGAGCAAAGAACATGTGTTGCCACATGTATTTAACATTTGTTTCATACGTTATCTGTAGTAGTAACTACACTTATGTGTGACAGCTTATCACTGCTTTAGATCTTACATTAGAACACGCTACTCTATTAGAAAATAATCTGGTTCTGTGGGAAATCCCATACAATGATTTGTTATTGTCGAGTGCAGGTTGACAGGATGTAAAAAAATCAACATAAATAATCTCAAGTGAGTCTTTGATGTTTTACAAGCACATAGTGATCAGTTTCCCATTGGCAGAAGATGAGGAAAGTTTCATAAAGTGACGAGTCTTCACTTTGGTTAATAGAATAGAATGAGACTAGGATAACGTTATCAATTGATATGTGTTGAGTTGTAGTATAAAACATTTGCAATAAATGTATAGGATTCAGCTGCATCAAATAATACGTAAAACCAAAATTCAAACCCAGTATGTACAGTTGAGACTTAAAGTTTTGTCAACAGGGCTCGAATTAGCCGCTCGCTACTCGCAAAAATGCGAGTGGGTTTTCCAGATTTTTCCTTTTTTGCTAGTAATAAAGTTAATCACTCGCAAATTTCTGCAAGTTGACTTAATTCTCATCAAATTGATTTACAATGTGAAAGTTTTATTGTGTGAAGGAAATTATTATATGTACAAATTAATAAAAATTCAAATTTGGAAAACTTGTAGTCTGTTTTGCCGTTTTATATTTTTGCTAGTGGCCTTTAGCATTTTGCTAGTGAAAATTTATGCCACTAGCATAAAATTGCTAGTGGCTAAAAAATTGTAGGTCGAACCCTGGTCAAACTGCGCAAGGCTAAGCCCAGCAGGTACTTTGTTGTTTCGTCCAGAAGAACATAAAAATTGAAAAACCATTACAAGTTGGGGTTATAGTTTCTTGCTCAGTCTCACTCTAAGCCCAAGTTTGAATGAATGAGAGCTAGAAAGATATGCAGTATATGAAATCGCATGTGCATCGTATGATATCACATCATCGTATGATATCACGTGAAAAAGTAGCCAATTCTTTGACATCTAATGAAGTTCTGTCATTTTGGCCATGTGCATAATTTTATAATATTGAATGTCCAGTATTGTCAGTTGAACATTAGTTGCGCACAAGACCAGAATGTAGTTTGATTGGGAGTCAACACAGAAAGTAATAATAATTAAATAAGTAACTTACAGAACTTGACTGTGCTTTTTTTAGGTTTATGTATTAACAGAAGCTGGCTCCAATAATTGGCGACGAGCAGATATGCTGAAGCAGTGGAACAGATATGGTGGGTTATGATTATGGGCTATGACGCATATCGCAACCTTTCTCAGTGCAATAGGATACGAAGCAAACACCAAAAGAAGATTTTCACAGAAAGTTTGGTCAATCCAGGTCAGTAAACCGTGACAAAAACTTCAGATTAAAGTTCTGTTTTTAATTTATTTTTTTTTAACCAGAACACTGGTACTGTTTGGGTTTTGCACATGTTAACGCATAGGGCAACTACAAGTTTTTTCTATCTCTTCCGTTTTTGGACTTTTCCTTTGCTTCCTGCTATTAATAAAGTGGGCTCAAATATTTTATCGAGTTTGGCCAAGAATCTCCTGGTTATCTGTTGGCTGCCTCATTTTGTGTTTCCTATCTGATGACTAACTTTGAAGTTCATTTGGGGCTTCCTTTTAATGGTTTTGGAACTCTGTTTTAGGATGCGGCCCACTTATGTCCAGTTTTTCTTTGATCAATTATCTGTAGTGTCTTGCTTGTTACAAAATGTTCTGCGATGGATTTTCTTGGCCTTCATGTGCCTTCTTCCAATTTGCAGGATGATTCTAAGACAGAGATTCTAAGCTTGCATATTGCTTTTTTTACTGAAGTCCAGCAGTGTAATCCACACAGGAGAACTGTGTGAAATTACTTTTCATTTCCATTAGGTTTTAATGACAAACAAGGTTATACTCTTGCTTACGACTGAGACCTGTTTGTGTCAGTTCCTCTTAAGTCATTCATAATGCTGCTTGGTTACGTTTCTATGAATTAGTCATCGGTATCTTAATGAATTATTGTCCATATTGCTTTCTTAAGCCATTCAACATGCAATGTAAATTTGAATGGAAAAATTATTCATCCCTGTGTGGCTCCAGTTCCAGTTCCAAATCTAATTACCAATAAAATGTGGTCCTAAGTAGAAACCTATTTCAGGATTCAAAATTGCCGCCAGCTGCCAGCAGTAGAAGTTTTAAGATTTTACCGGTGATTTTTGTATCCACCATATAGTTTAGGATTAAGAATCGGCGTAGTTGTTTTTTCACTTAGTCAATACTTTGCGTTTCCTTGTAGCACTTTTTTCCTTCATCGGCGAGATGAGGTGGATTCTGGCTTAGGCATCAAAAAAGGTCGGGTTTCTTAAAAAAAACATACATGCCATAAATCGTATGCTCTAATTGACTAACATATCTGAAAAATTAGTATTATTAGGGTTGCCAGGGTCCTTGAAAATCCTGGAAAGCCCTGGAAAAGGCAAAAGAAAATTCCAGGCCTGGAAAGTCCTTGAATTTGGGTTGTGGTTCTTGAGAATCCTGGAATTGGCAAAGCTTTTCTTCTTAACCTGCCAAGAATAATCGAAATGAGCTGTTTGTCATAACCGGACATAATACGTGTGATGTAACAATGTTTGAAAACATAAAGGGAGGCTCGATTTTCCCCAGACGCAAATCTTGTTATGATCATTGCTGGGTTAATACACAGAATAAATGTGCTTTGTTGGTACAGAAGGTCCTTGAATTTGTTTGAAAAGATCCTGGATAGTCCTGGAAAAGTCATTGAATTTCTCACCTAATTAATAATGGCAACCTTGCATTATACAATAATCATGTACTTTACTGCTTGAAAATAGCCGGCAAAAATTTTGTTCTACGGAAAATAGACTACAAAATTAGGCATACTTCATGTACGTTATTTTTTAACCCTGTATTTTGGAACTTGGTGTTTTAGCTGACGTGCAGTAATAAAGTTCCTTTTGCTATGAACTGTTAGGTCCTGACATGGTGGTGTGTGATGAGGGGCACATCCTGCGTAATGACAGCACGGCTATATCGAAAGCACTGAATGGAATCAGGACAAAGAGGCGCATTGTACTTACTGGAACGCCACTTCAAAACAACTTGATTGAGTGTAAGAATTATTTTAACTAAACACTTACAGAAACTTATGTTGACTGCTAAACTGCCTTGTCACAAGCACTGACGGCTGACTATTTGAAACAAACTATAAATTGTTGTGAAAAATAATTTTTCGTTTTAATGGTGTTGGAAACAAAAGCTACATGTAAAAACTAGCTCAGATTATAACTCGGGTAAATAATTGACCTTAGGAGTTTCTTGAAATGTGGTGCTGATTAGTTAAATTAAAAACAATCAGCCAATCTTGTTTTTAACCATTCCTCGTTCCAAGAGCTGTACTTAAAATTATACTTGGAGAATGATAATATCCCTTGAGTAATTGAGACATTGTTGAACAGTAGTTTCAGAATATTGCAAACTTGTTTCAGAATATTGCAAACTTGAAATGTGGTGCTGATTAGTTAAATTAAAAACAATCAGCCAATCTTGTTTTTAACCATTCCTCGTTCCAAGAGCTGTACTTAAAATTATACTTGGAGAATGATAATATCCCTTGAGTAATTGAGACATTGTTGAACAGTAGTTTCAGAATATTGCAAACTTGCCAAGTTAGTTAGTTTCACTAACACATTTTCTATCATTCAAACCTGGATCCTTGAAGTTGAGCCACAAAACTAACCTTAAAACTGCGACAAGTAGCTTGAGTGGCTTAATGAGAAGTACTGCACGTTTTACGTTAAAGAATGTGTTTGCTACTATAGGTCTCCATTTTCTGTTAGCTGTTGAGCATCTTTAACCACCTAGCTCGGTTATTCCAAAGCCGAGGGTTGTCTAGAAACACATCCAGTCTTTCCAAACTTTTATTTTGAAACGCACTCCAAGAAAACCCAATCATGTAAATCTGAAATGACATCCCAAGTCAGTCTTCAAGGAGATAAACCTAATAGCTTGTTAAAATCTTAACCATTGGTTAAAGCTAACCTCATTTTGAACATTTAGGCCGAATTTGGTGGCTACTGACCGGTCAAGAGCGAGCATCATTTTTAGCTTGGGCCTACCATCTTTTTCAACACATTTTAAAGATTTGTTTGGTCATCATCTCGTTCTGGTCGGACTTTGACTTGTTTACATTAAATATTGTAAACGAAAAACGCTCCTGGCGATGACATGCAAAGACTGACGCTTTACACATGTGTTTTGTTTGAATATTGAAAGCCAATGCTGTTCCAAGAGTTGTAAAATATGAAAAAATATAGTGCTGCGCATCACTCAAACTAGCTGTTTTAGATTACAAAAAAAATAACTTGTCTTCAAATGATGATAGAAAATTTCGACAAGAAGTGAACAGAGTTTACTGGTTTTGTTATTTAGATCACTGTATGGTGAGTTTTGTCAAACCCAGCCTGCTTGGAACAAGGAAAGAGTTCCAGAATAATTTTGCCAACCCGATCAAAAATGGACAGTGTGCAGATTCCACAGCAGGAGATGTGCGGCTGATGAAGCAGAGATGTCATGTTCTACACAAGATGTTGGAAGGATGCGTACAGGTAGTTGAAAATGTATTGGTAGTATATCACACTGAAACTTTTAGTACTTATTTAATAGACATACTGTGTGTTTTAATGGGAAACACACAGTATTCATGAAAGTCATACAAAAACGACCCTTGTAGCATGTTTTCCAAACATAAAAATCTTTCTTAAAACCCTTTTCGACAATTTCCAAAAGTTTGAAAAAAATCGAAAATGCTCAAAAGTGTTCAAATTAGAGCTTTTTGCGAATATATATATGTATAAGCTCCAAGTATTTTTAACACTGTAAACTCTACTGAAGAGGCCCGAACGGGCGAAACGTTTGGAATAAAGTTTTATAGTTGCCTACAAGAAGTTTGCTGTCGACTCCTTCCTTATACAAACCCATGACTTTTTGAGTTAAAGCGCCCTGTATTCTTGGATCCTTCTTGTACGTAGCATCATCGTTGGAGATCCAGCTCCTCGTATTCCTCCTCTCTCTCTCTCTCTCTCTATATATATATTTTCAAGATTTCACTTTCCATTCCTGGAAAACCTGAAATACCAAACCTGATCTCCTGATAAATGATGGAAAATAAGCTGTGTGTGAATGTAGTATAACTGTAGGTTACTGGTAGTTGATTTTCAGAAAGTTTTGCAATTTTTGGATCATCTCGTGATTTTCTCAAATAAAGTTGCTAAAAGTCATGGATTTACGATCTGTAAGCAAGTACGTGAACCCTGCCATTAGTTACATACTATTGGTGAAACACGTTTAAATGGACGTATGAAGATTAGTTGCTGTACCTCTAAACCTAGCGTCTTCCAACAAGCTGCTTGATTTTACAGAGGCGGGACTATTCCGAGCTGACCCCGTTCCTGCCACCAAAGCATGAGTATGTGATCTCAGTCAGGCTCTCCAGCAAGCAAAGAGAGATATATAAACATTATCTGAACACTTTTGTGTTCCCAGATGGAGATGTAAGCAAAAGAGGTAAATGGAATCATATATTATTACTTTGTAAAAACAACAGTGCCATGTAATTGCAGTGGAGGAGATACCTCGACTTGTTGTTTCCTCAGTTCCCGCATGATTGTATTATAATTTTTTTGTATCGTCTTTGCTACTCTTGGGACAAGATTTTACTTGTACCGAAGATCTTGTTTCCATGTCTTTTCATGTCTTCAACGTGTTTTGCCCAGCACTGGATAAAACATTAAACGATCATACCACGATACACAGGAGGAATCCCACAGTGGTGGCACAGCGGCTGAAATTTGTACTACTGTCACACTGCTGTCAACACTAATAACGCAGTAGTTTATCATCGGTGGTAGTGACAATGTTATGACCGGAGTGTTCTTTACTTTGGTGTGACATTAATGACAGTAACATTAGTGTGTCAGTGAAGTAAACTTAACTGACAATGTGCAACAATGATGACAGTAAAAATGCTGTAACATTAGTACTAGTGTGACAGTGACATGCACATCACTGTAACGGTTTCGGTAACTGATAGTTCTGTTGCATCACTGTCAGTTGCCACCCTTTCCACACTAATGTGCACAACGTTATCTCAGCACTGTAACTACCACTGCTGTTGCAATGCTGTTCTCCTTTTTGCTGTCACAGCGCTGTGCACATCAGTGTCTAACTGCTGTGAAATTCCTGTGTACCACTACCCATTTATCATGTAAGCTCTCTTGTTTCTCAGGTGTTGGTTTATTTTCGGACTATCAAGCATTGATGCGAATATGGACTCATCCCTGGTCAATGAAGTTGGAAGCCTTGAGGCGTCCTGAACGCTTTAATGATACAGATAGCATGGAAGACTTTGTGGTACACTCAGATGAAGAAGAGGAAGAAAGTGCAAGTAGTGACTCGTCAGAGGTTGACAAGTTGATACTGTCAGACAGTGAGAGTGACTTTGATGGAAAAAGGCGTGGAAGGGGCAGACGTCGACAACGTGATCAGGATACCACCAGCACCTCGGAGAGTGACAACAATGACAGTGATGATGAAGAGGCTCCACCCCCTGTCTCTCAAAGGGCAGCGTTGAGGAGTTCACAACAATCACGACCAACAGTAAATGGTATAGATAAGCCTGGACCAAGCAGAAAGAAAGGCGGCATTGAAGTTACTGAAATTGATGACTCTTCCTCAGAATTAAAAAAAGACAAGAAGGCTGCTTGGTTAGGCAGCACACGTTCAGGTGCTGACTTCAAAGGTGGTGTTGACGATGTTGAGATAGAAGACGAGAAGGAGTGGTATGATGAATTTCTGACAGAAGAAGATGAGAACAACATTGAGCTCAGTGGCAAGCTAGTCCTGCTTTTAGAGATCCTTGCCGATGCTGAAGCTGTAGGTGAAAAAGTCCTTGTATTCAGTCAGAGTCTTGTTTCACTGGATTTGATTGAGAAAGCACTTGGTGGAGGAGAGATTAATGGAGATAGGGAAAACTGGTGCCGAGGCTGTGACTATTTTAGAATGGATGGCTCAACCAGTGCCCACCTCCGACAGCGATGGGCAGACATCTTTAATGATAATGAAAACACAAGGTAAAGATTATGAGCTCACTACTGTTACTCTCTGATGCTGCAGTGCATTTTTTCCTTGGTGTACTTTCAGTGTGGCACATTATACTTTTGTTTCACTGCCTTTGTTCAAAAGATGTTGGTTTCGAACTGAGAACGCTGCAATAAGTGCAAGGCATATAGGAATTTGCAACCAATTTTTTAGTAAGTCTTTCTTTCATGTACAGTTTGCAAGGATCTCAACCCTGAGAAACTGAGCCCTGAGTCAGTATGTGGCGTCTTACGTTCATTTACAGTGCATCTTGTGTCCAAATCCGTCGTCTTTAGTTCTTCAAATACTTATTTTATATGTACTTCCTGACTGGGAAAAAATTTCTGTCTTACTAGTTTTTGTTGTTTTGTGACAGTGCTCGCCTGTTCCTGATCTCCACCAAGGCGGGAGGTTTGGGTATCAACCTGGTTGCTGCCAATCGAGTGGTCGTGTTTGATGCCTCCTGGAACCCATCTCATGACGTTCAGTCCATTTTCAGGGTGTACAGGTTTGGCCAGCTCAAACCTGTCTACATCTATCGCTTTCTTGCTCAGGTGAACTTTCTTAGTAGGGTTCGTACGCGACCTTGAAAATCTGGAATTCCTTGAATTTTGGCACTTTTCTTTTATTGACTGAGGCTCCTTGAAAAACCAAGGTTTTATTCATTGGAACCTCTATCTGTGTTTGAGCGGGGTTTTTTATCCTCAATCACCAAGACCTTGAAAATACTGGAAAAGTTTGGAATTTTGCCATGACCAAAGTGGGTAGAACCCTTTCTTAAGGTTTCGTCAAACGTACTCACAAGTATTAAATTGCAACACATTTTTCATTTTGCAGAAGTTTGGCAGACAAACCAATGAGACATCAGCTTCATCAATTCAATAATCAAGCAAGCACAAGAAAATATTGTTTTTGCAAATCCACAAAGAAACTCCGTAATTGAATACGAGATTGACAAACCAGCTGTTCAATTTTTTCATAACATCTTCATCTTCATAAACTAAATATCCATGTGCTATAAACTCACAAACTGGATAACAGACGAACTCCATCCCAGAGCCCATATATTTAGTGGTTTTTGAAGAGAATCTGATTTTTTCAGCTTAACAAAACAAAAACACGTTTTAAAACAATTATGAAAATAGGAATGGTTTAGATTTTGTAGTTGGAACTTCTGTTTTTAGTTTCAGTAGTTGTAATTTGTAGTAAGTTTTTTCTCTATGGCTTTATTTGCAGGGAACAATGGAAGAGAAAATCTATGAGCGACAGGTAAAGAAATTACAGTTTCAACTGCATTCAAAATTACAATTGGATCCACATTAAGTTTTTCTGTGATTCAATTTAGTTTCAGGATTTACTTGTGTCTTAAAACCGAACATGCAAGTGTTTTTTAGTTACTATTTTGGCCCATTTTTTGGTGCGCTTGTTTACTTTGAGGTCGAATGTCTGGCCTTTTTTGTGGTTATCCGATGCGTACCGCTCAAGGTGGAGGGTAGTCTTAAGAATTGTTTTGGAAGGCCAGTTTTTAAAGACCAATAATCAACTGGGATCCTTTGCGGCCGTCTGGGTTTTTTTTTATTTATTAACTTAACTTGTTGAACTGCCAGATTGTCCAGGGTACTATCATCCACTGCCTCATGCTATGATGGCGGAAAGGTTGAACACGCGCCCGCAAAGTATTCTGGTTGATTTTTGGTCTTTTCGACCTGTGTATAAAGATTGCACCATTTATGTTTGTTTATATACACGATTTTAGGAATTTTGGACCTTCATTGAAAGTATGGTTTGCATGGGTTGTTGTCTCTGTACAGATCACGAAGCTGTCTGTGTCGCAGAGGGTGGTAGATGAACACCAGATTGAAAGGCATTTCACTGCTAATGACCTGGCTGAGTTGTACGCTTTCACTGCTGAACCGTACGAAGAGCCTGAAGAAGACGCTGCGGACAAGAGTACTGACGCAGAACGAAATGGGGCCGACTCAAGTAACCAAAAGGAAAACAGTTTGCAAGTCGCTGGTTCAGAAAAAAGTGGCGAGGCCGAGAAAAGCTCAAAGAGCGAGGAGAAAACTGAGGGGGAAACAAACGAAGGAAAAGACAATGATGGCAAAGTAGGAAAGAGTTCTACAGAGGGTGCCGACACTGGAGTGAGTGTTCAGTCAGCCGAAGGGGGAAATGATACAAGCACATCCTCACAGCAACCACGACCTTCACTACCTTTACCGAAGGTACTTACCCTAGATATTGCTTTTCAAAATCCCTTTTAGTGGTAGAACAGTTTCCTTAGGGCCCTTGTACTAAAGAGAAGGGAAATAGCTATGAGTTCTCTGAATAACACAAAACTATCGGTAACTAAAACATCCTGTGTGTATCAAAAATTTGAAATTCATGGGCAATATCTTGCTCAATTTCCATGCATTTTTACGCAACGTGATTCGCTCAATGAGACGCCATTACAACGGGTTCTTATAAACATGCATTAAGGGCACAGATTTTGTTGCAAAACAGCTGCATTGCTTAGATACAGTGACGAAATGCCAAACACGCGAAGCGACTAAAACTTTCGAACTTAGGACTAAATTTTCGGAACTAGTCTCTAAATGGCAACTTAGTATTTTTTATACTTTCGAGCTCTGCAATAACAAATTCAACTGTCAAAAGTCTAGTGATCGACAACTAACAAGTTTTCCTTTTCATAAGGAACACCACATTTGTTAAATCTGTAACTAACATGGCTGCTTTGTTGTCAGTAAATAGTTTTTGTGGTCTGTAATGTTGACGTGCTCATTCGTGAAGTTTAATACCAAAACTATTTATCTAGGCCCAGTTGTTCGAAGGTAAGTTAGCGCTAACTCGGGGTAAGATTTTTAACCGTGCGCGGCCGGATTTACCTTCTTAAAGATTGATTTTTGCTGTTACTTCGGTTTTACGTAATTTGATTTCCTTAAAGTATACTTCAGTAATAACTTCAGAAAGACTAAACTTTTAACCGGGCCCTGGTCTTCCTGTTTTCTTTTCAATTAAGAAATGGTCCATGCTTGGCGTGCATCTATCGAGTTATGGATGCACGCGGGAAGTTGGGAGAGCACGAGAGA
>JAOBRG010377311.1:0-11408 GCA_027574985.1 Umimayanthus nakama
CACTGACAGTGGCCTCTATACTCTACACTGACAGTGGCCTCTATACTCTACACTGACAGTGGCCTCTATACTCTACAATAGCAGTGGCCTCTATACTTTACACTAACAGTGGCCCCTATACTCTACACTAACAGTGGCCTCTATACTTTACACTAACAGTGGCCCCTATACTTTACACTAACAGTGGCCTCTATACTTTACACTAACAGTGGCCTTTATACTCTACACTAACAGTGGCCTCTATACTTTACACTGACAGTGGCCTCTATACTTTACACTGACAGTGGCCTCTATACTCTACACTAACAGTGGCCTCTATACTTTACACTGACAGTGGCCTCTATACTTTACACTCACAGTGGCCTCTATACTCTACACTAACAGTGGCCCCTATACTTTATACTGACAGTGGCCTCTAGGCTTTACACTGACAGTGGCCTCTATATTTAAGACTTCCAGTTGCCTCTATACTTTACACTGACAACCTTGACAGTGGCCTCTGTGCTTTACACTGACAATGGCCCCTATACTCTACACTGACAGTGCCCTCTACACTTTACATTGACAGTTGCCTCTACCCTGACGTTTGTGTTAGATGTCGCCGAATAATGCACCAAAGTTTAACATTTAGCTTTTCAAAATCTCCCAAGTTTCTGTGCAAAGTTACTCATTCATGCTCCTCTTTAGACCGGCCGCAATAATAAAGAAAATGTACACTTTTCTTGAAAAATTAATAGATCTTTTAAAGCGGTAGAGGGACAATTTATATTTTTTCGGATTAGCAGTCTAGTCTCTAGGACAGTTCAAGAATGAAATACAGTATTCTTATTAAGATTTTGCGCCTTCCAATCTCACTTTTTTGTGTCATCAGTCGTCTTCTTTGTGTTGTTTGAAAGTCAGCTAAGGCGGTAATACACGTCGCAATTTTTCGTGCAATAGTTTGAGTGCGCGACTTTGCACGCACTCTCAACAAGAGCTTTGTCGTCAAATTAATTTTTTTTAAAACACCTTTAATTAACGGCACACTAACAAGAGCAAAAGTTTCGCGCAATTAGTTGTAACCCCTCAGCTTTATGATTTAACCGTTATAAAACTTTATGATTATTCACTAGAGAACTTAACAGCACCCATTTACAAAACCGCTTGCTACGGTATTTATGCATGCGAAAACCTTTGGACGAAGCTACATCCATAAACTCTTATTGAACTCTCTACATTTTAAAACTGTGCCAAAGGTTTCAACTTTAAGACTTCGTAGAGGTTTTCCATACTGTCCTTATGACTGCTCTAATTTAAAATAATATTTCAATTATCGCTCCAATAGAGATCTTCCGCTTTGACATCATTTTAGAAAAGCCAATAAATGGTAAAACTTCCTAATGAACCGGAGAAGCACGCATTTCATTATGCTCCTCATAACAGAAAAAAAACATAATGGAAGTCATTTCTAGCAAAACTTTACTGTTCTTTGTTTGTCAAACTAAAGCAGTTTTAAAAGCATTTCTAGGGTACGAACTGCTAGAGGGCTCAATTTTAAATAAATATGTTACACTGAAATAGCAAACACGCTAAGTGTATTTGATTCAAAGTCTACATTCTAATTCTAATAGCAACTGATTTTCATCCGTAATTCAAGTGCGCTTTCACCTTATTGGTATTTAAATGAAGTTGATGGTTCGATAAATCGTACATGTACTTGTAAAATCCAATCATTTTAGCGGTGCCTCGTTACTCTTAATTGGAAGCAAATGACGAAATGTCACCCGAACAGTTAAAGCTTGAAAAACATAGTTGACGCAATACTTAAAAGCCAAGACTAACCTTGCATGTGTAAATGTATTAGGCTAGCTTTGAGTTTGTTCTTGAAGAGTGGCAAAACTTCATCTTCGTCTTCATTATTTATTATCCGTTAGTTAATTTCTTCCATAAGAACGTCCACTTTACTAGCTGAGGCTGAACGTTCAGAATCTTGCAGTGTGTTTAAAAGTGTTCTTATTATCTAGCTGTTTCCAGCATCTAGGCTTTACCGTACTCTGTAAGACGTCTGTAATTGAATACTTGCTAAAAACGCATGATCACCGCAATAACCTAATCATTAGAGAGTTGCACTGGTCTCTGGCAATTTTTTAAGTATTCTACTAATCTCAGTTACCTTTCAAACTTATAGAAATATTGTTCCTGTTTTAAATCTAACCCTGAATGACAAAAAAGTGCGTATAATCTAGACTCTAGATGCGACTGAACTTGTATTTACCATCACGGGTCGGTGAGCGAAAAAACTCTTGAAATGTAATGTGTGAACATGATGATTTACCAAAAAAAGTCGTCAACTGTTTTGATTTGACAAGCAACTTTTTATATGCTATTTTCTCAGGTACTTACTATAGTTTCTCGGTGTATGAGCTCTGAGATATAATGGCAATCATTTAAACCAAACTTAAGTTTAGCCCCGATACTCAAAACGAAATTCATATTTGTACCTGCTGAAGCTTAACTCTTTTTCCCGCTTTAAATGTCGCTGATATTTTGTTCTATTCTCTCTTAGGTTATGGTTTCTGCTATACACGGCCTACACAGTATTTGTTTGCTGAATCTTCAATCATTCAACCCACCTTGTTAGTTGTAGCGAGACTTGTAGACTGATGTTTTGGTTTGGTAGTTGAGCTCATCTGCACGTTTAAACGTCTATCGCTGACTGATAGAAAAACCAGTCCACTCCTGTACTTCTATAATTGAAACACCAAGACTAATTGATATCACTTTGGTGAAACTAACATCCGAAAAATATGTTTTGTATAAACGAGCAAAGTATGCAGCTTCTCCTTTTTGCGGCGAAGAAAGTAAAAGAAGATTGATCTGTTTACGCGACCACCAAGAGCTGGCTCTAAGATGTTGCACTTTCTGTGCGGAACTGCATCGTTTTGTTTATTTTTTCTAAAGCAAACCTCTCTTGCTCCTTGGAGGTCATTTAATTATTGTTGCCGGTAACTACAAATAAATGCTAAATTTTGTGGCCAATTAATGAATTAATTTAATTGCGTTTTTGTGAACACATTTTCGAGAAAATTTCTTTATCCTGGCGAAGTTTCTTCAAAATATCTGTCCTCCAACATAAAAGAGCCTCCCACTTATTCAAATTATCATCAATGCATATTTGTGAAATCATAAAAACCGTCAATAACCCAAAAGATTTGATTTTAAAAGAACCAAAGTTCTAGAGTAGTCTTGTTTTTTACTGCCTTATACTCTGGCACCTCATTGTCTAAATCTACAATAGCACTGTTTCCAAACAAAACGTAGACAACCTTAAAAGGGATTTCTGCGAATCTATTTTAGATCAATTCTTCGTGCAGACACTTGAACTAATTACGTTTCGTTTTAGCACTCAAAAAGGAAACAGAATGACTAAATCAGATTGACTTCTTCACGTGCTATAAAATTAAAAGGAAAATAAAATGGATGCTAGAACCTTTTCGGATTTGTTACTCCTTGTCTAAGCGAACAGAGCAAGCTGCCAAAATGACACACTTTATTATAATCATTATCATTATCATTGTCACAGTGGTCTTCGACGGCTCAACATCAGACTTCGACATCGGCTCAACATCGGAACGGAGTGAAACAGAGCTGCGTTCTCGCGCCGACCCTGTTCCGAATCTTCCTTGCCGCCACGCTGAAACACGCCCTTGGTTCTGCCACAGAGGGCATTTATCTCAGAACCAGATCAGATGGTAAGCTTTTCAACCTCTCAAGACTCAGAGCAAAGTCCAAGGTCCAGCTAAAATTCCTGCGTGACCTTCTCTTTGCAGACGACGCAGCAGACATCGCCCACTCAGCTGAGGAACTTCAGCAGCTCTTGATTCACTTCAGTGAGGCTTGTCGAGACTTCGCCGCACTCACCATTACCCCTGAAAAACACAGGTCATGGAACAGGCCATGGATTCTCCACCCAACATCAGCATCTTCGATCTCTCGACGCGGAGCTCAGTAAGCGCATCGGAAGGCAGCTACGACCATGTCCAGATTAACAGAGAGAGTGTAGACCAACGGCAATCTGACAGAGCACACCAAAATCCAGGTTTACAGAGCATGCGTCTGCAGTGCGCGATCGTTGCATAAAAAAGCAGTAGTTATGACGGTTGCCTGAACTTAGGGATGGTCGGTATAGCGGTAACTGTAAACATACATATTTGTTTGTTGGCCCAATCAAAGAAGTTTTCGGTGTGTATGGCCAAAGGGAAAAAGATGTTTCAACGAGTTGTGATTCGGCATCCCCCTTCTATCCCCCTCCTACCGTCCCACTCCTCCCAGCTTCCCCTACCTTCAGAAATCCTGCACTGATCGATACTGACGGCACCCATGTTGTTCCCACATGGTGAATTTTTTTAGTCTTCTTTTTAACCTATGTTGTTTGTGGGAAATCTATAGAAACGCCGTCTTACTCTAAGTTATAAATACCTGACAAGTACATGCTTTTTTCTTTATAAGAACAAACTTTATAAGAACACCCAGGCCGAGATTTAGCTAAAACTTTAACCAAACCTCGTATGGGAAAAATTAAGAACAACCTCAGGCTCTGTCAGAATTTACTGGTTCCTTTAAAAAACTAGCATCTAAAACTTAATTTTTTTCCCGGTAATGAATGGTCAATTAAAGGTCACGCAAAGATAGCAAGCGTCTAGCTGTTTTACATTACATCTATCCACAAAGATTTTATGTGTTTTCTTGATTGGCAAAACACTCAAAATATTTGCCTTGAGTGCTAATATGTGCTTTTGCTAATAGCGGTTTGTTTAATTACCTGTGGAAATTGCTACATCGTGGTGGCAGTAGTTTGTAAATACATTGATCCTGTTTTAGATAAAGAAAAGATGAAGTAGACCTTAATTTTATGGCTTCGTTAGTTAATGAGTTTACAATGATTCAGTGCTTAGAATTGTTTCCTATCTGAATCAGTTGAGCTAACAATCTGATCGAAAGTTGGAGATGGTTCTTTTTATCGTTCGATTTAGCAGTAGCTGCTGGAGGAGCGAAATTTCATACGTGGACTCCCGGTTGCATCTTGGTTTTCCTCCCGGCTCAAGAAGTCACTGTCAACGCGATTGAGAAGTGTTCTCCTGGAGACTCCGGTTGGACGATCGCTCTCGTCCCTAGTCAGATCACGGAAGAAAATCTTTTTAATTCCTTGTCTATAGTTTTCGCTAAACACAAAATAGATAGTCGGGTTAATTGCAGAGTTTGAGAATGCTACTAACAGCGCTACAAAACGAAACATTTTGGCTTCACAGGTAAGCTGACCTTCCCAAACGAACAAATTCAAAAACGTAAAAACGTTGATAGGTGCCCAGAAAAAAATAAAAACCACAACCACTATTACGACCATCTTGGAGACGTTTCGGTTTTGCCGCTGCCGTTGTTCCAGCTGGCGTCTTCCCCGTCGACTTGCAGAGATTTCCCCAGGCGGCGTTTTGCGGCGGTTTAACTTGAGAACTATGGCAGTGTACAGTGTAGTTATGACAGAAACAGGTAGCAGAGTTAGTAACGTAAAAATTACAATCGAGTATATTCGTTCTGTTTTAATGTGGTCAAATCCCGGTTGCCAGCTGTATTCACAGACAGTTTGCCCAGAGGAGTCTTTGTTCAGTTTGAAGGTGTAAAAATAGGGAGAGTGCAATGCCATTCCAAAAATCCATGTTGAAGGAATGACGAACTTTCGTGCACGGGACATAATTGTTCCTGCTCGCATGGGAAACATGACAGCCATAAATCGATCGACGGCCAATATAACGATACTCTGTATCGAAACCGCTACTGAAATATCTTGAAAATAATACACAAACTTGCAGGACATTTCACCAGCTGTTCCTGTTAACAACCAACCACGGAAACCCACAAACAACTCCAGTATCTTTCTTGGCATGATAATCAGTAAGAACAGAATGTCTGAAATTGACATGTTTAAAATGAAATAGTTAGCCGACGTTCGCATCTTCTTGTTTTTGTATATGATAAGAGAGACAAGAAAATTTCCAGTCAAACCCGCAACAATGATGATAACATACGCGGCCATTTCAAGAGTCAGTTTTATACGAGCGGTGTTGCTTGAAACTGGGCATTGAGTTCCATTTCTATACGTTGCACTGGTTCCAATAGAAGTATTAACTGAAGAATCTACCATTAGTCCCATTTCAAAATTGGTCGTAGTTTTAAAACCTTTTTTCCGAAGGCAATCAGTAGCACCAGGGCAGGAGCGATTCTATATCGCTGCGTCAGCAGATGGAACGACCTTGCGGAGATACAGTAGGATTGGTTTCACCAGGCTAATGATAAATTGAATGAAGAAAAGCTTTCCTTACTCAATCGCGTACAGTCAAATTTGTTCGCGTATTAACATTACAATCGATGAATGTCAAAGATCTGGTCTAAGAAAACCTATCTTGACAAGTATATGTTCGAGTTTTGCATTGGTCGTCACGGCTGTGTTCATTACTCAGCTGTCTTTGCTCACAAATGATGACAATTCACGGGTGATTTGCTAATTCAAGCTTACCAACATATTCAGGGACCTTTTGCAGATATCCGACAACAATCATAACACTCGGCCATCTGTTGTCAGAATGGCAACCAATACCTGAGAGGAAGCAAAGAAAACTATGGAGATTATTCTACCATTTGTATGCAAAAATGTCACCATATATCAAGATTTACAAAATTAGAATACACAACTAAGGGGGAAAAGTAATTAACTTGGCGTTCTGGTAGCTGAGAGTTGAACAAAAGATTTTTAAGAGGCTTGCATATTCTTGGCACCTGCGCCAAGTTATTACTAGAAAAAAGATATGCAAGTAGAACACCATATATATGTACCGGACATTGGTTAGACCAAAATTAGTAGTATTACTTTGTTTCGTTTCAGATATAATTTGTTCAGATTTTTTACTGAGCCAAAGAAGAAAACTGTTCAGAGAACTTTAATAATTGTTTTGTCGCCCGCGCGCTGAAATCATTGTAGAATTTCAGATATCAGCAAATGTCATAGCAAAACTTCACGATTTCTTCGGTAAACTAATAAGAATGTTTCCCACAATATATCTTTGTGCGATTTTTAAATTCAAGACTGTACTTTTACTGAGTATCAGTTCTGTCTGTTTATGTGATGGGTTTTTCCGTCAGAAGAAACTCTACCACTGGGCATTATCACATTTTCAAGTGTAGCGAGAATAGATCGGGGGAAATCTCACTGCCTTAAATTGCAGAATACCGTTCAGTGCAATAAAAAGCAATTGTATTTTAGATTTAATTTTAATATTTTCTCATTTAAACAAAACATTTAAATGACCCTTTGCAAAATCCTAAGGTAACAAAGAGCAATTATAACGACAATGTATCTGTTAAGAATAAGTAATGTTTTCTAAGAAAACAATCTTTTGGAAAACTTGATAACAATTCTTTTACGGAATGCTTCATTAAAGAATAATAAGTCAAAGCGACATAGAGGATTGTTGCATCTGCTTTTCCTTTGATGAAACATACTGTGTTTAGTTTTGGCAGTTTCTTGCAATAAAGGGATTTGCGATTACGAGAAGCACTTGGCATCGCCCTGCTAATAAAGCATCCATTTGTTACTAACAACCAAAATACTAGATCTTCCACTTAGTGGACAAACCTGGGATACTTGTGTGCTTTCAAAATTGATTTGCAGCCGAAGGAGTTTTAAAAATATCCTGCATCATCGCAATGTTTGCTTAAAGAAAAAGAAATATTCAAAAATTTAAATGAATGTAAAAGCGTATTAACAAAAGCAAAAAAGATTGCATTTCTTAAAAGAATTTATCTTTGATCTAAAATAACTTGCTGAAGGAGACCACGTTTTAAAAATGCTTCTCAGAAATGGAATTAAATCTTAAAGCCTTTATCGGTCTCGAAAGAACTCGTTTTGAGTGTTGTCGATAATAATCTTTCACTGATTACGAAAGACGTATTGTCAAAAGTGATTACATAAACTTTATAGAAGGGGAAATATAATTGAGAACAAAATCGGATAAGATGTTTTAATGACGAGCTAAACAAAGTAGAACCGCAATAAAGATTCAAGCCACAAGAACCAAAACAACAGAGCCAGCAGACTGAATTGAATAACGATATGTGTAATTGAACACAACAAGACATTTCTCCTTCTTTGCCAAACTTTTACTAATAGTTTTACTTGGCTTGGGGTACACGCGATAAATAGTCGAATTGTAATTTGTCAAAAAAAAAGTTCTGTTTCAGTCGAACAATCGTTTCGGCGACAGTTGTGTAGGGATGGGAATTAAAATTGCAAAATGCCTTTTGGCGTACGTTCAGCACTATATAACAGCGGGGAAAGAATGGAAATGATTGAACGAATCGAGTTCTACATTTACCAAACGGAAGCAAGCGCCATGGTTAAAGAAATAGAACTATTATAACAACGAGTATTTCTATGACATTAAGAATTGAAGGGAATTGTAAAGCAAATAGACGCACAAGAAATGCGTCGTTGCATAAACTTTATTTGTTTAATATGACGTGTTTTCTGTGTAAACTATACAGTAGTCTCTAAAAGAGAAAATATCACGTGATACACTTTAGAGAAATCGGCAGCAACGTTATCGAACTGACAGTTTCCAGAAGCTCTTGAATGATTTAGTAGAGGGTCTGGTGGATATGAATGCAGCTGGCTTGAGCTCTTAACATATCTTCAGGCAAAAATCTTGGCGCTTTTTAACAAGTCACAGAGCCAGGACATGACAGTTGGTTTGTAATTGTAGCTGCCTTTTTCATAATTTTCTTTACTAAACCCTTTGCGTGATTAAAAAGCCACAAAATATCTTTAAAAAAAGTTACAAGCAAAGGTATTGTTGATGAGTTTTGAAAAAGATTATCAGAAATGGGGTGCCATAGAAGCTTACTTACTTACACATCAACTAGTGATCTTTAGTTTTAGTCGTTAAATTTCTAGGCAGCCAATTAAAACGGACAGGTCGACCCTGTCGCTGTTCTTAACATAAAAGGACAATTTTACTGCATTGAAACAATGTAAATAAGGACTTCCACAAAAAGCAGCTTTTCAGAACAAACCTGGTTGGGATTATTGCACGAAAAGCCAGCAGTCTAAGGGTGTGTATGCGCGAACCATTTCAAATATAATGGGGACGCAAGGGTGTATAGCCAGTGTCACAGCGGATCGGACCCTCCATACTGAGAACCCCTTGTCCATACCCGCTTGCCGCTACCCGCTAGCGGGGTTGAACCCATGGTACGCGGTCGATCCGAACCCGTGAGCTTATTTGGACCCATTGTGCAGATCTTAACCCATACGGCAAAGACTTTCAAAGTTGAAAAACAGCTATTACAAGATCGTGTAGTCCTACAAATGGTCTTTACACATGCAACTGTTTAAGTTTTGCCTTCTGCAGGTTTTTACAGCGTTTCCCTAGCCTAGACAGATAAGTAACGACAACATTATAGGCTGCATGCGGCCTATACTCGGGCCGCAGTAATCAATTCATTGTAGTAAGCCAATGAAGTCATTTGCAGACTGAATGAACCAGCACAAACTTATCCACAGTGACACCCATAATATTCATCACGTGATTCCTTGTGGTGTATCCCTCGCCTATTTGCAAATTCCATTCCTCCCTCTTTAGGCCTGTCCCGATCGCGCTGGAAAAATCGTCAAAAAGTGCTCAAAATTATGGGGGAAAAGTGCTCAAATAGTGCTCAATTTCCGTAAAAGTGCGTCAAATTTAGAAAGAGTGCTCGAAAATTTGCTCACAGTTAAAAGAAAATAGTATAAAAATAAAATAAAAGAGCCTTAATATTTACTTGTTTCTAGCTATGTTTGGACCATCAAACTACTTATGAGGTAATCATACAGTTTAATAAAAGGTTTAAATGCAACAATCAAGCATATAGTTTATAAGTACACAGCATTACAGTCATCTATTAGTCTCTCTTCGATCTGTTGTAGCGAAGCATGACAGAAGCTTCAATATTTAATCCTGTAGGGCACTGTCTCGCGAGGAGTGAAAAACGATAGAAAGGAGACTAAACACTCGTTCAGCGGTTGCTGAGCAAGGCTGTATCAACAGTAGCCGCGTGACTATTGCCAACCAGAGGGGGAGGGTCTGCCTGTGAGCAGCCCACCAGTTGCCTTTGTCCTCTTCACTTGTAACTGTGACACCTTCCGCAGCAGCCAGATACTGGGGAAGTTGTCTTACTAAATTTGCGATTGTGGCGTTGTTGTTAGTAAAGAGAAAATGCCTTAACTTCCCTAGTGTGGCTTCTAGTGGGTTTAAAATGAAAATAACCCGTGCATTTCCATGACAACAGACAGGCAGGCGACAGAGTGGAATTATTCATAATTCGTGATAATAGTACTATTCTGATTTTAATAACAAAAAGTATTGCATTTAAGATATGAAAGTATGCGACACATTTTTCCCAAAGCGAAAAAATATGTCTAACTTTTGCTCAAAAGTCAATTAAGAGCTCATATTAGTTTTCCCTCTCTGTAAAATAAAATCTCCTATCAATACAGGTTATATAAAAATTATAATGAACAGTAAAAACGCGTTCTCATTTAAAATCGATCAGTCTTTCTTATTTACCAAATACCGCACAAAACGGCTGTTTTATTGAACTTACTACCTGAATGCCGCAGGATTTCTCATAATTATTAGGAGACAATATAATATTCCGCAGAATATCGAACTTTCTTTGTATCTACTAAAATTTGTCGCAGTATTTGTGGAAATTCTAATGATTTCCTAACAAAAGGACCACTGCCAATTTAACCAAATCCTGCGGCAGGCAATTTTATGACCATCAATGTACTGTAAATCCTGCGGAATAGAAATAAAGGATGTTACTTATTGTCAAACTTGGCGACACCCTCTTTTTTGCTGCAACATTTTTATAGTTCGTGCGTCAACGTGATCAGCTCCGCCTAAAAATGATGTTTTCGAAATCAGCTTATAAATAACTCAAAATCGGAATTTGTGAGTATCACAAAATCTTAAATTTTACGAATTGGGAGTGCCGGCAGAGGTAAGTATCACAAAAAACAAATTTTAAGATCTATGAGTGCCGCAATGCGGCAGAGGTCAGTCTCACAAAATCATAAATTTTAGAAACTTCGAGTGCCGCAATGTGGCAGAGGTGAGTCTCACAAAATCCTAGATTTTATGAATTTAGAGTGCCGCAATGCGGTAGAGGTGAGTCTTACAAAATCCTAAACTTTACAAACTTGGAGTACCGCAATGCGGCAGAGGTCAATCTCACAAAATCCTAAATTTTACGAACTTAGAGTGCCGCAATGCGGCAGAGGTGAGTCTCATAAAATCCTGAATTTTACGAAATGAGAGTGCCGCAATACGGCAGAG
>JAOBRG010377322.1:0-11408 GCA_027574985.1 Umimayanthus nakama
ATTGCAACCAATTAGTTCAATGTTCACAAGCAACACACCAACGGCGGATCCGCAGAACTTTGCAAAGTGGAGTTCCATTTCTTAAATTTTCCAACTATGTGTTCTAGCCTATAAGGCCTATTCTTACTCTGGCGGTGCTAATTTTAATTCTCGAGGGGAATTGAGGGTTCCATGGCAACTTTGGAACACTCCCCTTGGGTCCGCCACTGTAAGCTTGGCTATTTTTAAGGCTGAGGATGGATTTTCTCATTAACTTTGAGGATTTCAGGCTCGAATAATCTTAAAATATTCATTTTTTTCAGGATTGGGTACATACATAAACTTGTATTTCATCTGATTTCCATTCACAAAAGCCATTACACAAAGCAAAAATAACACAGTTTGTACTGAACTGTCCTGTAGTTATTGAATACCACACGGACGTTTGTTGCACACTGAGAACTGTGCTCTCCCGGGATTAAAGTGCATAAGTTAAGTATTTTTGTAAACTATGTACAGCAGTCACTAGTTGCCATTGTTTATCCACATTCAGAGCAGTAGTCATCAAGCGATGTTGCACGAACATTAGTCACTATTTTATATCTTAACTAAAAATTATTTCCATTAAACACAGGATGTAAAACAAATGTTCTATACTTATCCCCTGCCTCAGCATTTTCTTAAGTTTGGGGAGTTTTATGTGTCAGTGCATGCGACAGACTTTAAAAAATTAAGTTTACAACTTAAGCACATATTATCGTGTTGGAAACGTTATCATAAGTAAGAGTGTTTTACAGTGATGTTCGCCGCCCAGACAGAACCACCTTAATTATTTAAAGCATAGTACGTGGGACAATTCGCAGCTGTGATTCATTAAGAGCTCTGAGTTATTTTCTACCTATAAATCGTGGAAAAACACCTCCTGTGTTACAATATCAAGAAAGCGGTGCGTTGGTATTGCCATCTCGATCGGAGACAATTCCGGTTAAAAATTAGGAGTTACATTGTCAGACGGAATATATTTGCTGTTGTTTTTTCTCTTATGAATATATAGGCTGATATTCTTGAAGGAACTGTTAGTTTTTGACACTACACTTTCAGTTTTTTACAGAGCGTTCGGCTATTTCGTTGAAGCCTTGTTCACAGCGATGTAGTTGGTGTATGATCAACACAGGACAACAAGAGACGAAAGCTCAGTTCCTTCGAGAATAAATATACTGTATTTTGTTTTTCAATCACTTATCGGCTTTTATCCCAAAAGTCATTTAATTGTTTGTTGCCTTTACTAGTACTTCATTTAAACAAAGTTTATAGAGCTTTATATGCCTTGGAACATGAACAAGAAAGAAAAAGATAAAAAACTGACAAAGTTTAATCAAACAAACTAAATAAATGCTCTTTCTCGCTATAGCTCCTCAGGACCTGAAGGATTTTTATAAACAAAACTATTTCTACAAGTTTATTCTTTCTTGAAGCTTTTATGCAAAGACATTCTAGAATTAACTTAAACTCACTCATGACCAGTTGAAGAAAATCTACCTTTTCTTGTCGTTGAAGCAAGCAGTAACTTGTTTACCAGACTCTCCGAATAAAACGAACTTGTGCTAATTACTGGCTGCCTTTTCTCATCTGATTTCTGATAAGTCACAATCATTCCAAAGATATTTATTCACGAACAACAGGAACAAAGCACCTGCTCTAAAATTATATTTGAAGAGGATATTTGAAAGGGAAAAAAGTCAACAGAACGCAAAAACATTTCCCTTGAGTGAGCAAGTGCTAATCCTCGCATAGCATACTAGCTGGCGTTCGTCCATTAAATATACAACTTAAAACAACAGTTACCTAAAATCCATAAATATTAAAAATTTCTACAAAACTGTTGCCCTTCATCACTTTTTGTCTCAAATTAACTCCAAAAACTATTAAATATTTTGTGAATCTTTGTCAACTAGGGTACTGTGTCGCTAAGATTCAAGTTTTCCATTTTTCTAAATTACAACCAAGATGTCGGCGATTATGGCGCAATTGAGCCTGACAATTCAACTTTACGAGTTGCTCGCCCTCAAATTAACAATGATGAAAATGCAGTCTATATCAAAAAGCTAAACCGCCTTTACTTTGTGTTTTTCTCCGAATGACTTCTTTCAAAAGTCGAAATGTATTATCCTGTTGATCCAACAATCTTCGTAAAATCTTAAAGTCCTAATTAATTAAAACCCAATTGGAGCGAAGGCCGCTATATGTTGAATAATTACACTATACAACAAAAACGTGATGCTCATAAAATTGCAAACAGAAAAAATTTAGTTTATCGGAGAATTTCGAGCTCCTCTCATGTTCCTGATCGTGAAGTCCACCTTTACCCAAACTGCGCATGCCACAACATGCGGTTTATAGATCTAACAATGCAACGCATAAGTATAAATTATGGCGCTTCTTGACTTGGTTTTTGTTTTGTTGAGACAAACCGACGACTACATAATTGTTCGAAAAGAAGATAAAAATGTTTTCTTGTTATTTTTATCAAGGGAAAAGACTTGGTATCAGCTTGTTGTTCCCGCTAGTCTGATAACGTTTTCTTTTTTGCACGTTAAAAGTTTTTCTCCAAGGATTGCCAACAGCTTGTTATCAGCAAACTCATTAAGAATTGTAGACTTGTAGATATTTTTAATTAGTTGTGGCAGTCGACTGGTTCCTGTTTTATAACTGATACTCACTGGGGGCATGCGCATCTCAAAACAAATAATGTTTGAAAAACATTATTTACTTAGGTAGTGGAAGTTTCTTCTGGTTATTTTATTGTTTTACATCAATTGCAAAGAGCGAGTCTCATGAATTGAGTGGGTCGGTTCAGCTGAACTTATAATCTTGTTGGAAGAGCTTTGCTGAATCGCATACCTTTTGGTCTGCGCAACTAGGTAAGTTAGAAATATCCAAAATTTTTTCTCTCACGCCATTTTGCTTTATCATAAACACTACAATTATTGCAAGTACAACGGCGGCCTGGTTTTTCACTAAGAGAATCTTTTACAAGAGTGATTCAGAAAAACGACCGAGCTTAAGAACAAACAAAGAACATATCTGAGACGAGATTAAGGTCGTTTACCATTTGTCTCTTCTGGTCGACCGAAAATTACCAATTTTAGCCAGTTTGAGTGGAAAGGTTCAAGGAGCGCGTGTGCACTTTACCGCCACAATTTACTCTCCATATTCCCGCACTTCAGCCGAACGGAACAGGAGAACTGAGAGGCTCTGATCAAAGGGCAAGTCCATTCTGACCATAACCAGTATTGTGAAATGAACTCGGGCGTTCCATTTCAGTGAGAACTGACAGACCGGATCAACCAGACCGGCAATTGGATAGTAGGCCAAAGGAGGAATTCGGCGAGTTGTAGCGTGAAGAATGTACGTGTGGTATTCAAATGCAAGTGATACAGTATTAGTACATTCTTTCTTTTTATAAGAACTTATTTTAGAAGGACAATAAAAAAACCACACCAATGAAAACAATGCTAAAAACATGCTTGATGCAAGAACACTATACACGCAATATAACCGAACACCATAGTCAGCTATGCAGTAAACTGTTTGACGCAATAACAGCCGACCCCAACCACAAGCTACATAAAATACTGCCACAGAAAAATAATAAAGTTTATAATTTTCGATTCAATCGTCCCTTTGTTCTACCGCGCGTTCACACCAGTAGGGCAAATAATACGTTCATACTCGCAATGTCCCGGCAATTCAATGCATCTTATCATAATTCATAGATTATTTCTCAAATTGTAGTTCAAAGATGAAGAAGTTTTACAAATTTAATAATTTTTACTGTTTTATTTAAAAAAGATTTACCATCAATTGTATTATCATAGATTATTACTGTCATTTTATATGTTGTAAAAGTTACTTAATTCAGCCTTCGGGCTGCGATGTGATTTTAAATAAACCATCTACCTATCTATCTCGAGATACGGAGAAAAATGTTTATACTGAATTTAGTGGAGATAGTTTCGTTGCTAAACCGATATATGATTCTCGACATAACGTGCAGTCGCCTGATGGCTATTGCGAGTGAGGATATACTTGCAACGCCAACTAGCAACATTTGTACATATTTTAAGAACACAATCGTTTACTGTAATTTGATCGCGATAGGTGGACTGGTCTCTGTATGCAACAAATGGTCATGCCGTATGGTGAATAAGATCATTTCAACACAGTCAGTCACAGGAACAGGGCCTTGTTTCGCTTTTTCACGTCTACCCTAAGAGTTGAAAATTAAAAATCTAAGTTAGTGTGTCCCAAACACTAAAAGATGAGGAAAATTTTAAGAACATTTGCGGGTGAAATCGTCAGAACAATCAAGAACATTCATTCTAAGCTCACAAATTAAACAATCTTTTAAAGAAACAGGTAAATCGATTCGCTGTTCCGTTTTCAGAATTGACGAAAAAAGACGTTCTCCGATTAGTCAATCTAACACGTGCGGCTCTTACCATGTTCTTATATCATCTCCGTTTGTTAATCCTTTCATACAAACTAGGCCCTTATAAAGTATAAAGTGTAATAGTTGAAATGCTACGTGTTTAATGAACCGTTGAGCAAGAAAAAGTGAACCAATAATAAACAAAATGTGTCAAAATTTTAAATTGGAAACAGCGTTCCCAAAGAGTTCAGAAGGTTAAAGCTTATATGACAAACTAATAAATTGAATATTTTTTAGATGTAAAGATCAGATTTTGTTGACGAATGATTACCAGTAGCACGAAGTAAAATTCTAGCCTCTCACTCAGGCAAAGACTATCTTTGTTATTATAAAAATGACTAAAGCTTATAAAGTCAAAATATGTTTCGTGCAAATTGGCCTTCACATGCAATGGTTTTAAATAGAATATGACGCAAGCATTTTCAGGTTCCAGTTTGAATAACGTTAACTGTTTACTTTTATGAAGGTAGTGACACATTTTTGTGTTAGTGTTTGATTTATAGTACAAAGAATTTCATGCCTTTTTAAAAGAGCAATGTGCAAGAGAAGGAGATGTTTGCAAACACAATGATTACAGGTTAATGTGTGTAATTTTGAGGGAAAGGTTGGCTGATTTAGAAAGTAAATATCCTGTATACCAATGTTGCAAAGTTAAGTTTCGAGGTTGGTATTGTAACGATGCTAAATCCTGCAGCATTCAGCAAAAAAACAAACAAGAAAGAAGCAGACAAAATGCTCACACTTCATCAAAGTCAAATGAGTAGCGTGGCCCCCAAAAATATTTTTTCTTTCGAAAAATGTGGTTTTAAACTTTGTGCAAACGTGTCATCATGATTTATAATTTATTAAGTCAACTTAAGTAAATACTAAAATTCCACAGATTTTGTTTCGTAGTATATACGCATGGAGGCCTTCCGTTCATCAGCGTAACGCGCTGACTCAAAGCCTTTGATTATTTTTATTAAAATTTTGGTAAATTGAAGTTGACATATTTAATAACAAAATCAAGATGTTTAATTGGTACAACATAGCTGAAAATGACTGTTTTTTAAAAAAGATTAAATAAGTTTTTTTCTCTTAGTAAAGTAGGGAGGCTCGGGGGGGGGGTAGGGGGCTGGACGGTGGGAAGATTGTGAAGGGTGATCGCTCTTAACTAGTTTGGTGGCCCCATCTTAGAGCTCTTACAATGAAGGCCCGAAGAAGCAACTTTCTTTTCCCTATGTTAGTTAAAACGGAAGAAACCGATGTTGTAGCAAATACAAGGATAAAATTATGTTCCATAACGTTTCCTTGAAAACCCACTCTTTTTCAGACCAATCAGACAAAATGCTTTTCATATTCCAGACCAACCATGTGACCTTATAGTGAGGTACATAACCCTAAATCCCCGGAGGGTAGGGAAGTTAAGCAATGTTATATTAAGTACTAATTCAATTATGATAACTGGAAGGCTTTTGAAGGGTTATGAAGATAACGATTGAACTTTGAATGCGCCAATTAGAGAGTGCAAGCACTGTTAAAGTGATCACACGTAATCTTGGACTTCTTATTTTCAGTTCAGCAGACTAAGGTAGAGTTAACAAGCAAGATTTTAAAAGACTTGCCTGACGCCTTTCTGTCATCGAAACTTCTTTATAGAAAGGTTTTGTACAAGTGAGCGCTTTACCTCCACAATCTTAGAAATTTAAGATTTAAGGTTTCGAAGCCTCGAGTAGTTAAGTTCACCGCATGAAAGTAAGTAATCCGCACACGATTGTCGCGTCTTCAGTTTGAAATGTATAGATAAAAGTGCCATTATCTACGATATTAAAGATTAAGCTATGTACCTATAAGCAGTTTCTCAGCGTAATTGTAACAGTATTTAAGCAATGCTAGTATTACTGTTTGTTACCAGCCTTACAGCATGGCTTGATGACATAGTCAAGACAACATGTAGTTCTCCTCAGTGATTTTTTTTCTACAAAACTGCGATGTATTAAAAGGAAAACCTGACTAACACAAACAGTTTGGTTTGAAGACCAAAACCTAAAATTAGGTCGGGTTTTTAAAGTACAGCTGCCTAAGCGTTTTTTAACAAATGGCACGGCATTGCGAGGAAAGTTGACAAGACGTTTGTCATAATTAGTATCTGATCATTTTCAGTCACTCTATTAGATATTTCAGTTATTCATCGGATTGCGGAACAGTAATAAAAAACATAGTAACACGATTAAAATGGTGTTAAAACGATTAAAATATTTATAGCTTGCCTAGTTTGACTTGGTAGTTTATTTATCTATCGAAATGGCAAAAAACACTTTTTTCCCAAAACCCGGATTCTTTTGTTCATGTCGAAAGTAAGGAGGCTCTCAACACAGCTGGCTTCTTTTTTGCTTCAGGCTGGTTAATATTTGTTAATCATATTACTAATGGTCGTACGCACTGCATCCTTGCTATTGTAACACAGGAGGTTGTTTTTCCACGATTTATAGGTAGAAAACAACGCAGAGCTCTCAATGACTCACAGCTGCGAATTGTCCAATGTATTATGCCAAAAATAATTAAGGTGGTTCTGGATCCGCCTCTGCTAATTCCGTCGTGTGTTCGAATCTTTACTTGATCACTGTGTTAAGTCGTTGACTGCTTGAGTATCTCTTGGTAAGACTCTAATCTGGTCGTGTGTTTAAATCTTGGCTTGATCAGTGTGTTTTGTCTTTGACTGCTTGAGTATCTATGGGTAAGTAAGTATCTTTAGGTAGTAATATTTTGCTAAAGGTAATTTTCTTTTTCCGTATGATTCCTAACACGTTCGTTTTCCAGTCTATAAAAAATGTAACTAACTAATTCAATGTTCTCCCTGTTGCTAATTTGTACAGTGGTCTGCACGATTCTTAACACGTTCATTTTCCAGTCTATAAAATAGTGTAACTAACTAATGGAAGAATTAAGACTGACATTGTTTGGTATTTTGTTAATATATGCGTTACGGATGTAAATGGAGACCTTTAGATTTGACTACAAATTCTGCTTTGCTTTGATTAGAACTTGTATGACTTCTTAACTTTTAAACTCGTAATGTTGAGTCGAAATCTTCGGCAACTCCTGTAGTACTTTGAACAAGGAAACGCCGACGAGATTTAGACTGACAACATTTTGCAAACTACTCCTGCCACAAATTTGGTCAATCCATAAAGGAAAGTTGGTTTTGTAGACAAAACTGAATTTCTTTATGCAGGGCATATGGAGACAGGCTTATTACTACTAATTATTAAAATATGAGTCATAACCAAAACATTCTTTTTTTAAAAGATGCATGCACGCTACATCCTGAAGCAATTTTATCAGAAAATCTTTAAAGGAAACACACTGTCACCTGCTTAGTATTTTTGATATGTGTCAAATGCAGGACGTTTAAACCAGAAAGTTTTGTGTTGATAAATTGATTTGCTAGAAAGATCAGCAACATTTTAGCTGTCGGTACAGGTTTTTTTGCCCTCTCATACAGCTGCTTGGACAAATTTTTTATTTATAATTTTTTGTTATTTTATTGGTTTAACATTGATTCTATCTTGCTTTCTTTGTTTCTCTGTTTGTTTCTAAAATTTCTTTTTTTCTTTCTCCCTTTTCTTTTTTCTTTCTTTCTTTCTTTCTCCCTCTCTCTTTCTTTCTTTCTTTCTTTCTTTCTTTCTTTCTTTCTTTCTTTCTTTTTTCTTTCTTTCTTTCTTTCTTTTTTCTTTCTTTCTTTCTTTTTTCTTTCTTTCTTTCTTTCTTTTTTCTTTCTTTTTTACTTCTTTTTTTCGGTGGTTGCAGGGTCTGCCATCCTGGTTTAAGCTGAATAAGTTGAATAGTGTCAGTGGTGAGTGTTTGCGATCTTAAACAAGAATCTCTTTCGTCTTCTTTCAAGTCTTTCACAGAATACTCAATAGCTCTAAAAAGAGAGAGGTTTTTTAAAAATTAGTTTAAAAAAAACAGAAAGAGATAGTGGTTCTAATTTGATGAACAGCTGAATTAAGATTTTCGTCCTGCCTTATCTCTTTTCCAGGAGTAAATGAACGATGAAAAACCCCGCAAATTCTCAAGTAATCAGTTTTTGATTTATAAGATCTACCTTAGCTCTTGCGGTTCCTGCTTTACATCACGCACTTCCCGCCGAATGCCTCTAGAAAACTAGTTTTGAAAATCATGCAGCTGAGTTATGAACAGACGATTGAAAAGTTAGATCTGAGATCCATGGCTTTGCAAACACTACCAAAGACTGCACAAAAAATTACAAAAGCCCTACTGAAGGTGTTTTGAGATGATCGCAAATGACGTAAACATTGTTAGTATTTCACATACAGTTTTATACTAAAGCACCTCCGAAAAATGCAGTTTAACTGTCTTGAGGCGTCCCCTGGACTTTGATAACCCAATAGCCAAAATAGATTTTTTATTGTCTTATGTTCTTACAACGCTAATAAGCCTTAATCCCAACCATCGTTCCTAATTATACATCGCAAGTAAAATACTTATCATCGCAATTACGATATTCATCCTACGAGCTTTGATAACACTATTTAATTAATAAACCTACCACACTGTATCAAATAAGGTCCAACATTTTCAATGCTATAAATATCTGTAATTCAGTTTGTAACCTTTTGAGGAGAGGTTGCTTTGAAAAAGGGAAAGCAGTCAGTCAAAACGGGAAAGCTTAACGATGAATATTAATCGATAAGCCGGCGATAAGTAGAAAATAACTTTCAGGTCGAGCACGATGAAATTAGCTTACTTGTATCAGTCAATATCCGCGATATGACTAAGGAACAATTTGGCGGCGCCTTAAGCAAAAATAAAACCATAAAACTACGGCTATATTTTAAAAAAATATATGCCTATAATAAAAAAGAAACTATGCAGTTAGCTAGTTCTATAGTTTTAAACAGATCCGTAGACCAAACACCTAGGTTCTGGCAGTGTTAAGCACATTGAAGGTAAGCATCAGGATTTTGAGTTACATCGTCAGCAAGTGTTTTGATAAGTTGTTATTGAAGAGCATGCAGAGAAAGCTTTCTAAACCGTTGGCTTTCAAAACACAGACTTTTTATCAAAGAAAAATGATAAATTTGGTACTTTGGTTAGGACTAGTGGGCGATTGAACAGTGAGTTCAACTAATAAGAATACCTATGAATCTGTTGATATGGTTGAGGTATTTTAGAAAAGTCAATATTTGCTTGATTTGCTTACTTTCCTTTGCTTGCGTAGCTTTCGTTTTTTCCCTACTGTTTCTAAAACATCCCTGGCCCCTATCTATTATCAACTTCCGCCGATCCAAACTACTTGGATTTAGCTTCGAAAGAACGAAAGGAGTAATTGATCCTAAAGGAACTGTTTAATTTGTCGTAATTTTCGTGAAAAGTATCAGAGATATGTCCTAACTCTGTCCTACTAATTGTCTAGGAATCACAGTTCACTCAATACTTAACCCTGGAAAAATGGAACATAAGGACGTGCCTACGCTATTCAAGTAGCTATTCCGTCTCAAATCTAGCTTTATTATCTTCTACTACAAAGAGCTCTAGGTTTTTAATACAAATGCACACTACCTACAAATAGCCAAGTTAATCTGGGCAGGTTGTGTAAAGACGCGATTTGCCTCTTTTTAACAAAAGTAACACGCTCAAAAGAAATTGTTTAGTGGAATATCTTTTTTTATCATTTTGACCTAAATATACCAGAAAAGAAGTTTGAATGCATGAAGAACACGGGAAAGTTAAGCTGTTACTAAGTAAAAGTCGGATGTTTCTATCTCAATGTAAATCCGACTGATAGCGTTTATTATCATCCCTGGAAATGATTTCCGCCAATCACAGGCCAGATTACTGTCGTGATTTTTCACGATATCGCGACAGTGTCATGATTTCAGACGAAATCACAGACAGTTTGGTTTCTATCTTGAAAATCAGCTGAAAAAACAAAATTTCCATCAGCTTGGAATCATTTTATCGCTTCAAAGAAAATCAAATGGGGAGAAAACGAAGCGACACACGCATTCCTTACAAAATTCCCGCCAAAAATTATCTTTTGAAGGAGTGCGGTCTCCCAAGCGCGCGCGTGCATTCACGCATGAATGAAGTTTCTCAAGTCGAGAGACTTGTTTTTAAAAATACATTTTTTGATCAGGGATGATAAACATGTAATCGTACAGGTTTTTGTTCGATTCGGGAAAATATCAGGGCTTTTTTGGTCTCGCCATGGGTATTTTGGCTTGACCTACGGTCTCGCCAAAATATAAACCATGGCTCGACCAAACTCGCCCTGATATTTCCCGAATCGAGCAAAAACCTGCACGATTACTTATGAAAAGCAAGCAGCAACAAAAACAATCTGCTCCAAGATGCCTCTCCAGTGATTGTAAACTGATCACAATATTCATCAGTTTCGAATAATTGCAAATTCCTATTTTCTCAAACGTTAGTGTTGCAAAAGGCCAGGCCGGGAGGCGAATCGCATACAAATATTTAGTTAAGTTAGCTCTTTTTCTTTCTGTGACAATTTAACTACAACGAGTGGGGGTGGGTGGGGAGGGGGGGGAGAGTCAATTAAACATCAGCTTTGCCATGCAGGAAGCTTTGGGTTGCCGACTTACTTTCCACAACAACACTCTAGATGGTCTAAAAATTAAAAACAGTCTAAGAACAATTAGAGAATGAAAGACTTAAAGCAGCCGCTGCCTTCAGAACCATAACAATATACATGTACCTACCCAAATCATTTTTTTAAGCTTTATTGTTTTCACAGCGTCATTAGCATCATTCTTAGACAATATTTTAAACTGGATTAAACTAGTCTCCTTCACAGGCAACACTATTAGCAGTAATTATATCTGGAAACTTGGGTGGACATGCTGAAAGATGGTAAATAGGGTCAACTGAGGCTAATTGGGGTAAAGCAATAATTCTATCTGGAAACTTGGGT
>JAOBRG010377333.1:0-11407 GCA_027574985.1 Umimayanthus nakama
ATGTCAAGTTTCTTGTCGTGTCTTTTACCATTGTGTAAAATGCTCGAAATATTCGTTGGTTGTGATTTCTTTTTGTTCAAAATTTCGTTTATAATTCCCCAGGTTGCCCTTAGGTTGCCTTGAGCTTTATTTAACATCGACCTGTAGTAGTCCTTTTTTAGATTTCTTGCTGTGAACACGTTTCGTCTAGTGGAGTTGGAAGACATCGATCAGGAAAGGTTTAATTCGTTGCTTGCAAGACAAAGAAATCAGTTAAATGAAGCCACGCTGTAACAAATTCTTGACAGGACTTCGCAAAATCGTTGTCACAGGCGCGGAGCATGGCGTTTTCCGAAACACAGTTTTACTGGACGAGTTGAGAATTCAAGTGATGGGTTGAGTTTCCTCTCGTTCAGATGTATCCCTGGAGCAATGTCATCTTGTTCACCACAGTTCATGTCGATTTCTCTCTGCTAGTAGTGCATGCAATTGCAACTTAACAGAAAGTTTTTTGTTTTGTATACTCTATTATCAGATAAAGTAATACGAATAGCAAGCCGAGAATGCACTGTTATATTATGTCAACACTTTCAGTCTGAGATGACGCGTTTTATTATTGAATCTTAAACTTTAGTTCAAGAAACTTTGGTTATTTCTAAAAGTAGTGAACTTGTTTGTAGAAAAACTGATTTTGTACATGTTTTGAGCAATCGTTCCCTTTGGTAATTAGTGGATTTAGAGCTAATACCCTGTGCCATTTAGAAAGGTGACAAGGGTCAGATAGTTAGTATGTTTTTCTCATATGGGTCTTGATGTGTAGCTGAAAGCCTGAGAGCTGGATCATTTTTAGGGGGGGGAGGGGGGAGGCGCAAACGAAACGGGTTGCAGGCTATGTAGCTGACGTTTTCAATGAGTTCATTGCCGCAAATGTCAGAAGTGAAAAAAATAAATATGGTTTGGGCCGAATTAGGCTGTTGATACAGCCTCTTGTTACATCTAACGTGATAAAACCTGTACTCACTTGCAACCAGTTTTTCAGGACATCTTCTCCTATATTCAGCGTCTCACAAACCCTAAATCTTCGCATTGTCTTCAGACCCAGGTAGTACAGGGGCCTAACAAGAACAAAAACATTTATTAACTTCAAGTATAAAGAAACAATGCGTAATTAACATACAGGGTTGCCACTGTAAACTGGATGCGAAATTCAAGGACTTTTCCAGGACTTTCCAGGGACTTTTCTAGCAATGTAAAGAACCTTTGTACCAAATAAAATAAACGATATTTAAACAACTTTCTTACGCTGTATGCAAATTCTGCAATAAGCTTTACAAGATTTGCTTCTGGGATAATATTTATCCACTGTTTTTATTTTCAAACATTGTTATATCGAAGATTGAATTCCGATTATGACAGTTTTGATTATTTTTTGCGCTTAAAGATAAATTTTTTGCCCATTTCCAGGATTTTCAAGGACCAAAACCCAAATTCAAGGGTTTTCCAGGGTCTGGAATTTTCTTTTACCAATTCCAGGACTTTCCAGGATTTTCAAGGACCGTGGCAACCCTGAACATACTTCCCAAGAGTCCTTCGCCCATTCGCTATAATTTTTAACTGGTCTAGCATGTGCTTCCTCACTTCCAAGGCTCCCAAGCACTTTGCCCCAAAAAAACTTTAAAAGAATAAATACATCGTTTAAAATTGCTATGTAAAATTGTAACGAGTGCAATATGCTTTAATATTCGTTTTGGCCTACAAGCTGAATTTTTCCACATCCTGAAATCTACAATTTACTAGTTTTTAATAAAACATTCTTTAACATTCGTTTTGGCCTACAAGCTGAATTTTTCCACATCCTGAAATCTACAATTTACTAGTTTTTAAGAAAAACTAGTTATACTGCATGAGTTCATAACCCTCTGGCAAGAATTCTAGCTTGAGATTTGAAGTTACAAGCAAAAGAATCCGCCTAAAACCAACATTTCTAACTCACAAGCTTTGAGTTGCTTGAAGAATTAGAAGACTTAAAACATACTAATTCAATATGAAATGCTTTAAATTTACCTGTGATTGGAGCCTTTTTCCAACTTGATAATGTCAAAGTCCCAATCAGCCTCATCAACTAATGCTTTTATAACTTCAGCTGGTGCTTCAGGAAGATGCAGCGGTAGAGGGGGTTTGCTAGACAGGGTCAAGTCTCTGTGCAACGAATGACCTATGATCAAAAAGACAGATTCAGCATTCAATCCTTACATATTCACCAATGCCTCCATTCTCCTAACACTAACAACACAACTTTAGTTGATTTGTTGTGAGACTTAAGAAAGCACTTGACAATTCACTCCAAACTCTTCGAGAAAAAGTGTAGAATTCTCCCAACCTACTTGTAGAGAATGCATGGACTGAAGTCACAAGAATTTTGTAGTACATACTTTAGCACTATTGAGAAGTAAAACAGGTAAAGATTACATATTATGCGTACTTTAAAAAGCCTAAATTTTAGTTATTGAATATATTCTAAACTGAACTTTGATTTCTGTTTTTTTCAGGATTCAATTTTTTACCCATAGCCTTTACGCAGCATGAAAAATCAAATTTCCGTTTGATGGAAACGGCGGAAATGTACCATGTGGCCATTTTTTTTAGAAAACTGAAGTCTTGATTGCTGGTTTAGATAATTTCTTAAGTTTCCTTTCTGATTGCCCAAAAAACACTGGAAACAGAAAATCATCACCAACATTTATCAAAATAAATCGAATTTCTGAAAAAAGGTGGTAGGTTCCTGTCATTTCTGTCAACAAAAATCCAATTTTTCATGCTGTGTTGCGACTCGATCTTACAGTTCAGTCTGCATTCAAAAAAGATACGGGAACTAAGCATGCATTATGTTATGTCAGTTTGCAGGTTGTTGCTATGCTAACAATGTGTTCTGTCAGTTGGCAGATTGTTGCTATGGTGAAGCTAATTACTGGCTAAGCGATTGCCTTTGGTTAGAAATTAGATTCTGAATATCAAATTAAATATTTTGAATGCATTTGTACAGTCATGTGAAAACGCCTAACTGAAACACCATACGACATATAATGACATGATCATTACTCAACCGCTTATGTATAACTAAAAAAAATATACATCTTCTGCCAATCGATGTGCCAAAAACCATTCCATTTACTCCAATATTATTGATTTTACAGTAGGGGTACTTGATTGTGCCCCCACCCCCCATTAGTTCAGCCCGGAAAGGGTGTTAGCTTACTTGGTTTGGGGACGTCTGAATATCCTGCTGAATATCTTCTCCTTGAAACCTAAAAATGCAAAATTAAAGTGTTGATACCAATGTCAATAGAGCCACATTAAGTTTAATCAACTGTGACACCAACAAAATTATACTGTACTGTGTTTTTCTGAAGAAATGTGTTATGCTGCGTGTACATGTATTATGCATCTGACCACTACTAAAAATTTGCAGTAAAGCTTATAGCTCTATGAATGTGCATGCTAACTCTATTGGTTATTATAATTAAACAATAACTACTAACTAACTAACTAACCAACTAGGGGGGCCTCAGCCAAGCTGCACGGGAGCCCGCAAGCCTGTGTCTCCTCCAAGCAACTTTGTCCGAAACCTCTTGGAGGTCTCGTAGAGGTCACTGTTGGAAATGTGGTTGCACCATTTGACATTTAGAAAGACCTGTAACATGCAGGTGTACAAACCGTCAAGCGATTTCTACAGTGAGGAATTCCTTGTCCAATACTCGCTTCCGTACAGGAGAACAGCTTGCACAAATGTGCAAGAAGAACTTGAGCTTGATGTCTCTTGAAATATTTGATCTCCAAACCATCTTCATGTCTTTGAAGGCCTTCCAAGCTAAAGCTTAACAGATCTTCACATCTTGGGTGGCAGAATTGACCCATGGCCCTCACTACTTAAAGTTGGTTACACATTGAACAATAACTGGCAACTTTCAACAAATATGCTTTTGTATATTTTGTTTATGGATGATCAGTTTTAAGGTTAAAGTTTGGGTTACTTATTAAACTCTTTTTGTCCAATGAGATAGAAGAACAACCAAAATTTTGTCCATGGAAATATTACTGTGAGTAAGTCCACTCAGACTGGCCATTGTTGGGGTATTTGAGTTATTCTGAAAGTACATGTAACAACACGTAAATTCTTACAGTGTTTATGAGTCCTCCAACAAGGTCATTAGGCATGGCTTCTTTGGCATCCTCTTCAGTCGTCTGTCCACCAGTAAAAGGTGAGTACAACTCAGCTGTGCGAAGGATTTCCTGTCAAGTGATTCACAACACCTTTTTACTCAGCTGAACAGAAACTACAGCACATCAGACTTTAACAACATAAATGGTTGTATAAATTATAATTTTTAAATATTTTAATAACATGTTAGGTTTCCAAAACACAAATAACAGATGACATCAAGCTTTCAACCATGAACTGGTACTTACAACAACCCTGTCCAAGGCCTGTACCACAGATAAGGGGCTATTCTCTTGTGCTGCATTTAACATGTTAATCACCTGAGGCACAAGAAATAAACAAATAAATAACTGGTTGTAGAATTAGAAACAACTGCATAAAACTATTTCAGGAAAATTTATTATAGCTGCAACACTGCCCCTTGGGAGAAGATAAAAATTATATGTACACTGTACTTGCCAACATTTGGAAATTAGAAGTCAGGACACTTTCATGATCCATCCCCCATCCCCCCGCTGCAGACCAAATGTTTTAGCTACACTCAGTAGGGATTTTTAAATTTACTAAATCACTACAGAGTCACTGCCAGAATACTGTAGCTACATGTAAGATGGTGCACTAAACTTGGAGGTTTTAAAAGTCAAATAGGGACTTTCCCCGATAAAATCAGGACAGTTTTCAGGTTTGGTTATCTGGCAATGTGAACTTGGGGGAAAGGTAGAAGGAAGAAGAAAACTAATTAGCCAGGACAGAAGGTTAATTACCATATTTTTCAAGTACAAGTCGACCCTTTAACATCAAAAGATGACTCCCAAAAATGGCTCTTGACTTAAACAAGGATCAAAAATAAAAAAATGTGTAGTGACACCCCAAAATCGATGATAAATCTTAAAATTAACAGTTTAAAGTAAGCATGCAAAGATATAAATATTGTTTTGCAGTAAATACAAACTTATTTTTGTAAAAGTAATGAGCAATTAGAACTTCATTTACAGCTGTATGTAATATTTGTGTCCTATTTTGTGCCTTGCCAACGTTACTATGTATATTCTGGGGGTTAACATTTATTTTGCTGTTTTTTATTTATAATGCTTTAGCCATATGGTAAAGTACACACAACAAAGTGTGGTTTCAATTTAAGTGTGCCGTTGGAGGAGGTGACAGTCAACAACACTGGCATCAACCAACTTCTTTTGACAAGCATGTGAGTTGTTTTAAGTCTCCTGATCATAGTCGAGAGGCTAGACCAATGGCTTAATGCTTCTGTCCACAGGGTGTAGCAAAAGAAGACTGCTTCAAGTTCACAGTTTACTGCACAGATTAGAGTGCAGAATAGCCTATGGATAATGTTGGGGTGGGAAATAGCTGAGGGCAGGATAGGGCCTCCAGTGCTTGGATGGAGAGGACAGAGAGGTGTTGATGGGCCCATTTAGGTACAGTGTTTAGCAATGGGAAATCACTAAACACTGTCAGGGATGATAAGGTGAAAGACTGTAGATGCAAAATGGAAAAGAAAGTTGGGCATAGAACTTTCTCCTACCTTAGTTATTGGTGCCTCTATTCTTGTTGTTGTTGTGGATTGCCGTCGGTGCAAAAGTCCACCTAAATTGGAAACTGTGTAAGATTTCTCCTTTTAAGATTGTAAGTTATTTATTTGTATTTTCTTGTTTAAGAAACCAAAAGGGCTGAAGTTGCAAAAAAAGGTTTACAAAAAATGTACCACTCAATCATTTAATGTCACAGTATCAAACTACAGAACCTACCATTAGGTAATGTACTAAACTCTACTTGTTGACTCTCCACTTTCCCTATTCCAGAGCTAGCCGTTGGTGGCTGCAAAGAAAACAGAAAAGATTTCTAAGCTTCAATATAACCTGAAATCAGGTGACAAAATTTACTCACAATCAAAAACTTGTGAAGCAGTTCAATCACAAAAGACAAAGGCCAAAATACATAATAATCTTTCTTTCCTTTAACATGTGACAGGTTAGCGGTGAAAGGTAAAAACTGTGAAAAATCGACTGTGAAAGGCTGACTGTGAAAGCTTGTTTGTGAAAGGTTGACTGTGAGAGCTTGTTTGTGAAAGGTTGACTGTGAAAGGTCATTTGTAAAAGTTTGACTGCAAAAGGTCATTTGTGAATTGTTGACTGTGATAGTCCATTTGTGAAAGGTTGACTGAAAAAGGTCATTTGTGAATTGTCGACTGTGATAGTGTTTGTGAAAGGTTGACTGCAAAAGGTCATTTGCGAATTGTTGACTGTGATAGTTTATTTGCAAAAGGATAACTGCAAAGTTCGTTTGTGAAAGGTCGACTGTGAAAGGATGACTATGAAAGGTCGATTTTGAAAGGTCAACTGTGAGAGGTTGACTACAAAAGGTTATTGTTAAAGGTTGACTAAGAAACATTGACTACAAAAGGCTCGTTTGAGAAAGGTTGACTGTGAAAGGTTGATTAGAAAAGGTCATTGTTAGGGGTCAGCTGAGAAAGGTCATTTCCAAAAGATTGACAGTAACACAAATTTTTATACCGGTTTTACAGACCTTCAGCCAATCACATGAATGCTGCTCAAACAAAGATGGCATCAGCTTAAGTAGTTTGTGGCTAGGATCTTTTATTAACTTTGAGAAAGAGATACAACTTGTATTGTAACTATTTTTTAAAATTTAGTTTACCGGTACTACAACAACTTTTTGTGACTCCATAGCACTCCTCTTCTCTATTTCTGAAATAGAGCAATCCTTTCACAGGTCTTAATCCTATCCAGTCTGGGGGGGGGGGGGTGGAATGCATCCCCACCCCCCTAATGGTTTTTTCATCATAACTTTGGAGTAATTTATGATTTGAAGCTCAAATTACACAGGGTTCGTACGTTTTCAGAAATTCAAAAATCCAGGGTTTCCCAGGGCCTTTTTTATGTTTTTTCCAGAGTTTTTCCAGGGCCATTGGAGTCCGGAGTGAAAACAACGTTCACAACAATTTGTTCAAAACAACGTTCAAAAGGTAATGTAATCATTGTAAAACAACAATATGCTCAAAAGGGTACATTATTTCGATACTATGCAGTGGTTTCTAACATAAAATGATGTTTTGAAATGATAAGAAAAATTACAAGATCAATTATTACTTGTACTGAAATCAACAAAATGCACCATTTCGTGAATTTGCTTTTTCAATAAAATTCTGCGAGGTTTTCCAGGGCTTAAATAAAAAATTTCCAGGGCTTTTCCAGGGTTTCAAAAATTTTCCAGGGTTTTCCAGGGCCCGTATGAACCCTGATTACACAACTTTTCCTAAAATTTTATGGGCAATGTTTGTAAGTGAGCTTCAACTTTTTCGCGGGAGTCCTGTTGCCTCGGTAATCAATAACTTGGAAGGTACTTTTTCCATTTTGAATGTTTCTTATTTTGATAGTTTTTGATGTTTTCTAATGATAGTGTGAAGCTTCTAGAGATTACAAACTGTATGCACGGTGCATTTGATGGTAAAAAATGTTGAAACCATGTATTATGGTGAAAGTGGTGCATTATGGGTAATCCATATTTTCTTAATAAACTGAATATAGATTTTGGATATTGGCTGGATTTTTTGACCTTTTCTTTGAAAAATCCAGGAGTCTTTTCTTTCCCTATAGAACTTTGTTTCATATTACTGTAAAAAATGATGATATCATTGTTTTCCTTTGTTGCTAGGGGCAACTTACACTGTAACCAAAAGTACTGCAACTTCCAGTGCACATATTTTGTTGTTTTTAGTGTTATTAGAAATTTTTGCTCATGCTTCAGACAATTGTCTTGTTTTTTATTGAAAAAATTAACTACATACTGTTGCCATGGTAATAAAAGCATTGCTTAACTTAAACAAAAAAATGTTGTTGATGATGTCACATAAAGCTTCCGTCACGTGACTATGATGTAATTGATCATAATAACTCCATTTTTTGCCTTCGTCAAATGAAAATGTTCATGTTTACATTTCAATGCTTTTTGAGAAATTGTTTTGAAAATATTGCAACATACCAGTAACATAACAAATGAATGATGTCATCATTACACCATGCCACAATTAAATTGGCATATGAACTGCTACAAAGATCTAGTAAAGCTTTTTAGGGTCAATAAAGTTTTTAAACTGTGTATCTATTGTGAACATCTTGTCACAACAAAACATATTGAAAACACTTTCAAAAACACTGTTTGATGATGTCGTAGTGACGCCATTATATGTACAATCCCATGCATTTCATTGCCACCAAAAGTAAGAGCATGCCACAATGATCAAGTTCGGGTTAAAACTAAGAAAGTTTTGGAGGAGGGGCCCGCAGAATCCCCCCCCGGGCCTGAGAGACGTCAAAAAAGCTTGGACTGGAAAGGGTTAAAACATTGAGTCATTAAACGTACCGTTTCCATATGCATATTTACATTCATCTTCATATTTACTTGATTATGGAGGGAGTTAGGATGGGGCATGTCTCTCTTGATGGTAACATGGTAGGAGATTTTTCTGAAAAGAAACACATATTTCAAATTAAAGAACTATTAATAATGTATTATGAATGATAAAAGGGAAAAGAATTAGGGTTTTTAGACACATTTTATAGCATAGACAAAAGTCCTTGCACAGAATAATGGTGTGCATTTGGCAATATCTAAATGTCTGATCACACCAGCATCAGCCCAAAAGCAGAAATGTTCAAAATGAAATGTGAGGCTTGTTTGCTGCCTTTCAGCTGTTTTATTTTTGCTGCACTAGAAGTTTAGTTATATCATGCAATCGACAATTGAATTGCACCAAATCAAACTTTAAAGAGGTTTTAATCCTTGTTCTGCTAAATCCCCTTTTGTAAAACCAAAGAACGATACTTATCTGAAACTTAATTTTGAACCAGCTTCCAAATGTAACACTTTGCCAATCATTTTGTTTGTATTGCAGATATAAAATGTTGGCATTAATCCAATAATGTACAAGCCAAAAGTTTGATTCAAATCTGGGGTTTAGTTAATAAAAAAAACTTTAAATTTGAAGAATGGTCATAATGAAAAGAAACAAAACAATTGTTTTGCTCTAATGAAAGAAATCAAGTACTGTAAAAATTATTTGATCTAAGTTGCTGTCAACAAATGCATGAAATCTACATGACGTGTAAGAATACAGTACCAAACTATACAAACTAATACTTCAGTTTGGTCATTTAACACAATATACACATTTTGATAGCTGAAAAACCTATCAAACTGGTCATCATCTGTATCCCCAAAAAGAATTTCCCATTCTTCAGTTGTCATCATAATTACATATCATCGAAACAGTTTAATAATCATCTTGTTACATGTAAATGCAGCTTTGTTGGTGACTACAGTTCCATTGAGCCTGACCTTAGCCTTCCACTCTCTTACTTTTTTTTTTTTTTTTGGCTATTTTATGAACTACATTGCAGCTGAATAATTTATTCACTCCTTTTGCAAACTAAACAGTTTTCATCTTGAATGCAGCAACATTAATATCTCATTTGTTTTGGTTTTTAAACATTACTTTTCCTTGTATCCCAAACACACTGAATGCAATTGTCTGGAAAAAAATGCATTTTCAAGGGCTTACTTCACTGCTTGATGAACACAGACAGTATATGTAGCATGAGAATGAGCAGTGCTGATTGGCTAACCGGACTTTTCCTACTCTTTTGCACTGGACATGGTTTGTGTGAAATTTCGATCTATTGAAAGAAGTAAATGACAATCCTGAACTTTTAATGTTCACTCTGTATGTTTTGCCTTTGTCTCAGAAATTTCTTGAAATTTCAAGTTAAGCATTACTTTTATGCAGACATAAAAATGATTTTCTGGTTTTCGGTTCAAGCTTCCAAAAGAGGGGTTGGCTTACACAGAGGATTATACCAGAACCCCACTTTTTTGGCCCTAAAAACAGAGGGCGGCTTATACGATTTACAGTAAGTGCTTGAAAGATGTCTGAAAACACAGCAGGACAAGAGTCAAGAAAGATGCTGCCTTAGTGTGAAAATCACACTTACCCAGGTTGTCCCACAGGAATGATCTGGATACCCTGCTGAAAAATTTCACCATTTCTTCTCTTGCCAATGTACGACCCATCCCAAGGCTAAGGAGTAGCGTAAGCGTTAGCAGGCAGTGAAAAAATTAAAGTTCTGTAGTCAAAAGTTCTTGAAAAAAACATTTTTTAATCATACACAATATAAACATTTTATTTCTAAAGGGGGCCCAGTTAGTTTTAAGCCAAGACTGTTAATAAGATTAACAAGGGCTTTGATAAGCAATACAAGCTGTAAGACGCTTTAAAGAAAAACACCATACAATTCCAACATCTAGAGGGCCAAGTTAGTTTTAAACCACTGGAGACCTTTATAAGAAGGGCTTTGATGAACAATAACAGTTGTACACGCTATAGAAAAATTCCGAACAATTCAAAAATCTAGAGGGCCCCTACATCTTATGAATATACAATTGAACAAAACATTAAAACCTAAACAATTATATATTAAAAACATAAAAGTAATTGAGGAAAACAAGTTACATAAAAAATATAAAGCCAAATAAATACTTTCAGCACTAAGTTGTTAACTTTTGATATGTTATCTTGGTCCATATTATAATATCTCTTTTAAAATAAGTTGAATTTAATTTTAGTGAATTTGTAGCAGGTGAGCAATACCTATGAATTCTAAAAAGTTAACCATTTATAGTTTAACCTTATACTGTTAGGAAGTGCAGAGAAAAAATAATGGTTAAGAGTAACACAGTGTAAATAAAATCTTTTTCTCTCCACTTCCTACACTGTTTTACACATCTGAAATTGCGGTAAAATAAATGATCTTGTTTCATTAGAAATGGAAAAAAGATGTCAAACTTCATACAGGAAATAAAATGCAAATATAAAAGTTTGGTACTACTGTAAAGGAAAACATCACTTGTGGTTGCCATGCAGTTATTGAAATTATTGACAAGAAAGAAATGGTGTGTTTTGAGCAACAAAAATAAAAGCCTATAGGAAAAAAAAGATCACATAGAATGGCTTAAACCTGCACGCTTTTTCCCAACGCATTATACCACAGCCCGGTTGTACGAAGAGTGGATAACTCTATCCAGTGGATAAATCCCTATCCAGTGTTTAAAATTGGCGCGTTGTCCAATCAAAATCAAGGACGCGTCAATTTTATCCACTGGGTAGCGATTTATCCG
>JAOBRG010377344.1:6071-25919 GCA_027574985.1 Umimayanthus nakama
AGCTCGCCTTTAAATGCTCGACTACAAGAAAAAATAATAACAGCATACCATGATACTACACAAATGTGGAATAACTATCATTATTATATGGCTGAACGATTTCGCATGCAGTGATTGGTCAGTTCCAGGTCCGTAAGTAGCCGTACGGACCGCTAGCTGTCGATCACCCTCAAAACCAGAATAATTATCAAAGCCATATAACAAACATCTTATTAGCCTCGTTTGCTCAGTCCGTACGGCAAGTTATAGATCCTCGTTTTTTCCTTGGACCTTAAAAGGAAGAAAACACTCGGTCCATTACTTTCCGTACGGACCTCGCACTCGGCTAAGAGGTATTTACGATCTAATAGGGACAGGGAAAGGTCAATGTAACTGTTTGCATCAAGCGCGTTCATACTCTGAAGAAATTGCCAATTAACTGAAAGTATTAAAAATGCTAAGATTTTAAGGAATGCAACTAATATCTAAACCAGACATTTAGATTAATGTTTTCCCGAGAGTTTAGCTTTTGATGTAGCAAAGAAACTTGGACGCTTAAGCTAACAATTTGGCTTCTCTAGGGTGGTTCCAGAAGTGAGATTATACAAAGAAATGGCGTAAAAAATATAGTATGTAGCTTTTAATTGATAATATTAGCGCATGTACAGTTGAGGCCAGCTTGAGGCAAGTTTCAGTTTTTCCTAGTTTAAGAGTGTCCTTAATGCGTAGTGGTTTGCTTTCTCAATCTTATTTTTTAGTGTCTTACTTATACCCAATAATAAAGGAGAACAATACTGGAAGTAGGGTAGGAAATACATCTTGTAAAAAGTTATCATTGTGACTGTAGGAACAAGTCTTCTAGCTCTGCGCAAAGCTGCAATTTTAGACAAGTTGCAATATATTGTTTTGAGGGCAGGCCCTATATCTATGTTTGTCGCTCCAATGGAAATTTCGTAGTTAGGCTGGTTTATTTTCCATTGTTCTTGTTTGGGTTCTGTGAGCGTCGACATGCAAGAGCTCACGATAAACCAGTGGGTCAGAAATTTTATGCCTTCGTTCTTTAGAGGTATAACTAAGAATTTTAACTCTAGAGAGTTATTAGTTATATTACATAATATAGTGAGGTGTTTTACATTTAAGCTTTAGTTCGATCAATTTATAAATCAAATCTAGGCTTCCCATAAAAACCCTCTATATTCAAATACGCGATTGCCTATACTTTCGTATAATACCTAAATATTAGTTATTAATTTGAGTCGAGTTTAGATTTATTATACGTCTTCACTGGAGCTGTTTATAGTTCTAACTTTTGTACCAAATCAGACATAGGTCACGGCATAAATTAATTAATTATTAGCAATTAGAGTTAAACAAGTTATCGACTAGCAATCACAATCGATAAATAATAATTAATTAGATGAGTTCAGGAGCGAGGTTGGCATAACCCCCACTCCTGAGAGGGAATGGTTGGGAAATAGCACCTGTAAATGTGTTATTTATTTGACAATACTTAATTTAAGTTACTTTTTACACAAAATGAAGTAATATTTGGTTCGAATCAAAACCCGAACTTCATGATGGTGCGCGTGCGAATCTCAAAGCCGTAGCTGCAGCACGTGCAGCGACGCAAATTGTTCCAATTTATGACGTCACAATACCTATCACAACGAACATTCGGTTTCCGGCTATCAGGCTGGAGCTTGCGCTCTTGAAGGTTGATGTACATTTTACAGAAGCGTTTTTCGTGCTGTTATGGAAATAATTCGGTTTTCTCTTTTTAAAAATGCTTAAGAAAATACGGCATCTTTCGGAAGGACATTTTTATGGTCTTCATGTCACAAACAAGGCCAAATCCTTAAGTTTAGATAAAGAAATCCGTAACATCGACTCAGTGAGACAAGCGCAAACTCACGTATACCGTAAAGAGGAGCGAGATCTGCTTGGTACTTTAGAAAAACTACACCGCAGGAAGGACGACCATCATTTTTACGAGCCGCAAGTGGCGGCCTCAAGCCAAAGAAGAAGATCCTGGCCTCACGAAGCATCAGCGAGCTCACGTCTCAGCCAGCAGAAGACATTTTTAGATAGTGTGAAGTCGAACAGACATTCAGGGAGAAGTATTGTCATTCCATTACCTACAGAGGGAAGTAGAGTTTCTTTGGGCAATGACGATGACAGTACTCCGTTGACGGGAACAGCCATTCACCGTACGTCGGGTTACACCAACTGTTGTGTGGTTTGCAATCTACCGCGCCATGCCCACGGTAAGTCAGAAACGTTGTGCGTCGGACAAACAAAAAGCCCGTATAAACGAATTCAACATCGTTCAATAATATTTAACAACAATGTTGGTGATTGAGCCAATCAAAGTTGGCCACCGACAACCAACAAAGATTTCAACACATCTAACTGGTTTCCAACCATTGACAATGGATGATGCTGCATCAATGTGTTGGATCCGTTTTATCGGTCGTTAATCATTATAACGCGCATCGTGCGCAAGATTGGCGCAGTTGGTAAGATCTCTGACTACCAACCAGAAAGTCCCGGGTTCAACCCCCGGCTTGGTCGAGGGTTAAACTTTGGGCGACCTTCTTTCGAGACACCGTCCGTGGACAGGGACGTTAAGCCGTTGGTCTAGTCTCTCGGCATGCTATCGGGGGACTTAAAAGAACCCACATGCTTGTTAAAGAGAAGGCTCATGCCGGTGATCTGGACTGTCACCTCCTCTACAAAGGGCCTGCTGTAATTGGAGAAACCTGAAGTAGTGTCCCTCTCCCGTCGGAAAAAGTTAGTAAATTAAAAAAAACACATCGCAAACGCAAGAGTAGCAAATAGGCACGTATAACGTGCATGTGGCTACTGTTGTTACGGTTGCCGTCTTGATTTAGTCATTATATCATTTATAACAGATAAAAAATCAAAATTATATTCTCAAAACGACAGAGATCCATTTGTTGAAACTGTCGTAATCATGACCTTTTTTTTCAAATTAAATTTGATTTTGAGTATCAATCGTATCAGTCAGAGTGTGCGTGACAGTTTGCATAATTTTTAAAACGGAGAAAGACGTGACTTTTTGTGTGTTTTCGCTTGAATTTCCCGTTTTGTAATAAAACAAAGAGCAAATGTTTTTTGACCGAGCTATAACAAACCAAACATGGCAGTTCTTTCGTCCTGTGAAAATACGCAGACAATTGTTTGCCGGAAAACAATTTTTAAAAACTGTGTACGGTGGCCAGGATTTTTCTTTTGTGTGTGTGTGTTTGATTGTGTGTGTGTGTTTGATTGTGTGTGTGTGTGTGTGGGGGGGGGGGTTGTCATCCTTGGAAACCGGAACCAAAAAATGTTAAAATGTTGTAATGATACGCCGTGGAAGTTGCGAAGTTACAAAGGGCCGAGTGTAAAACCTACAGACTAACTGAAAATGGGACGACTTTTAACGGTAGAAAAAATTTTGGCGAGCGGGGGGTCTGGGGCGATGCTCCCCCCGCATTAAAATTTTGAAACCTCTAGGGCTGATAGCTATGTCGAAATGGTTCCAAAAGTTGATCGTTGTTTTCTTCTTATCTTTGACAAAGGAACGTTGTCATCATAAATTTTTGAAATTTAGAATGGTTGTTACAACTCTTTTAATACTCGTAAAACACGGTAGCCGTTTCTTAAGAAGGACCAAGAAGTGCACTGTGTAGTTAGTTACGCCCTGCGAGTGTAAAGTCAGCTCGCTCGGAAAAGGATTGGTCTTAATGTCTCGAGACAAGCTTTGGCTCAAACTACGAAAATGTGAAGGATCAATGCTCCCTCAATTTTTAGTGTCATGCCGTCAAATTTGGCAAGGTGATTAAATAATAGCCGAAGAAGAAAACCGTCCTGGCGTTTTTTAAAATTCTGCTTCAATTTTTTTTTGAGTCAAACAATGTAGCCAGTTTGTATGTTGCAAATGGGGAATTTTCTTTAAATGCCTGCAGAAAACTAAATGCGACTTCAATTAAAAATCGCCAGGACGGAATTAGAGTAAAAAGTGTGCTTAATCTCACAAACAAACTAAAAATGGTCGAAATTGAAACTGAAAGCCGCATTGACGTCTAGAAATGAAATAAACAGTTCAAGTTATGATGCTCGCATTCTTTTATAAGCCAATGTTTTCACCATCACATAGATAATCTTATAAGCTTTCCATTGAAATATAGGTTTGTGGGTGTCCGATGCGTATCAACGGAGTTACATACGGAAAACTAAAAAAAAAACGCTCAAGGTGAACGGTAACCTTAATAGAACAAACATTGTTTGAAATTAAATCAACCAGGTGATGAATCTCCTCTATTGGCGAGGTTTTCCTGACGTCATTGTTTGCGTACGGGTCGTTAACACACACATACACACACACACACAAACTTAATAGTCGTGCCAGACAAGAACTAAATTCAGAACCTAAAAAAGGATTTTCAAACCTATGTATGGAAAAACCTTGTAGGTTTTTACATTCAGTTTTTGAAAACATATTGGCTTTCCAAAACGTACAAAACAGCTGGGTTGCAAAATGATTAATGAGCCACGCATTAGCTGTAAGAATTCACGTTTTTTGCCTCCCGTAGCACAAAATGAATTTAACATACACAAGAGAAACCTCACAGCTGTGCACAGCGGTTGAGATTTACACTACCTTCACACTGCTGTCCACCGCACTAATGTCACAGCGGTAACGATTGCCACTAGTGTGACATCGGTGGTATTGACAGTATTGTGACAGCGGTGTATTTACCAACCATTAGTGTGTCAGCGATGTAATCTGACGACAAGATAGCCTAAAAGATAGCACTGTTCACACTAGTGTGACAGCGGTTACACTGACAGCACTGTGACAGCAGTGACACTGACAGCACTTTCACAGCGGTGACAACTGACAGCACTACGACAGCAGTGGCACTGACAGCACTGTGTCAGCGGTGTCAATTGACAGCACTGTGACAGCAGTGGCACTGACAGCACTGTGTCAACCAACAGCGCTGTGACAGCGATGTTCATATTAGTGCTGTCACAGCGTTGTCAGATGTCATTGCTCTCTCAGCACTGTCCAAACCACTGCTGTCACTACGCTGTGCTCGTTTTCGCTGTCACAACGCTGTTCTAGTTTTCGCTGTCACAACGCTGTTCTAGTTTTCGCTGCCACAGCGCTGTGCTCGTTTTCGCTGCCACAGCGCTGTGCTCGTTTTCGCTGTCACAACGTTGTTCTCGTTTTCGCTCTCACGGCGCTGTGCTCGATTTCGCTGCCACAGCGCTGTGCTCATTTTCGCTGTCACAGCGGTGTTCTCGTTTTCGCTCTCACGGCGCTGTGATCGTTTTCGCTGCCACAGCGCTGTTCTGGTTTTCGCTGTCACAGCGCTGTTCTCGTTTTCGCTGTCACAGCGCTGTGCTCATTTTTCGCTGTCACAGCGCTGTGCTCGTTTTCGCTGCCACAGCGCTGCGCCTGTCTTCGCTGTCACAACGCTGTGCCCGTCTTCGCTGCCACAGCGCTGTGCTCGTTTTCGCTGTCACAGCACCATACTCGTTTTCGCCGTCACAGCACTGTGCTTATTTTCGCTGTCACATCACTTTGCTCGTTTTCCCTGTCACGGTGCTGTGCACATCGGTGTCTAGCCGATGCCGATGTAGGATTCCTTCTGTGTATTAGAGTGAAGTTTTCTGATAAAACGTATATTTCAAATCCCTATCAAAGATCTGATTATTGCTCAGTAGGAAACTAAGGCACGTATCCCATGAAGCAAAATATAAACAATGACGCCAGGAGTCTGACTTAGATTCAGGCGTTACTGAAATTTTCGAACTGGTTGTATTTTTGTTCACCTGTCACTTGCTGTCACTGCAGGAAGTGGCCACCCACCGGAAGCGGTCTGCAAGTGTCACCAAGGCATGCAGGCGCAGCCTAAGGACTCAGAAGATCATTACCACCAGCCTGGTGCGCATGTGCACGCCCACATGCACCACCCCGAGGATGATTTCTTCCAGCCAGATGATGCCCCTGTTCACCATGAACCTCACGCGCTTGCACAACATAGTCCGCGTCGCTCTAAGAAACGGCAACTAAGCATCACTGATGTCAACTTGGGGATTGCTGAGTTTAAACGCGGCAAACAAAATACTTTTCATAAAGATCACGAGAAGTCTCTCATTCGCAGGGTTCACAACGAGTTTACGAGACTTAGTGAGATGAACAAAGCAACAAACGATATCAAATCAGACCGCAAACAGGAGGGCGATTCAAAACGATACCTAGCTGAAAACTACAAACAAAACTATTCGGAGAGAAGCCGAGGAAACAGCATTGAAGAAGAAATTAAACTTAACAGAAAGTCAACAAAGCAGGCAATTGACGATTATTTGGGTCGCAGAAGTCGTAAAGGCAGCTTGGAAGATCAAAGCAGTTTTTTGTGGCATGGGTATGGCAGTAGGAGTAGACGAAGTAGTCTTGATTATAGCGATTACTTTCCAGGGGGGTCAACACAAAGCAGCAGACGTGGAAGCATCGAAGAACCAAGTTATTATCAAGCTTTAAGAAGCGCTTACAATAAGTACGGTGAAATGGTGAACCGTTATGGCCACTTACACGGTACTAACGGCGGGCCGGCGTCAACTCGCGGAGACAATTTACCCGAGATGGCTCAGAAAGGCCAAGAAGAGAGGAAGGTCTTTCAAGGCTTGCTTCATCCTGATAACATCATTAATCATCATCACTTCCTGCCCTATGAAGCCGCCAAGTCTGAAAAACACGGCCAGCACCGTAAGCATAGTCATCTCGACAACCGTAACCATGACTACCGTAATCATGGACACGAACATCGGGAAAGAACACGAACAGGCTCCTTTGGACGTGAGCAACGAGGATCGTTTAGTCACGTGGCTGCACTCTTTGATCGTGCTCATGAAAGTGAGGCAAGCAATGTTAGCCACTCACGTGACATGCTCATGAAACTAAAGCAGTTGCTGCACGTGTACCACGAAATGGAATCAGAGCAGAACAGGTTCGTATTATAAAGTACTGCAAACTTGTCAACTTTCTTACTGCGAGCTCAATGATTCTTTTCGTTTCCATTTGTCAGGTCTGGTCGGTCCAACAAGTCAGTTATAAAATGGAACGCACAAATTCTCAGAACTGCTTGTAGTCAGAACGTACGGCCCTGTTGATGGGTAAGAGCCGCTCAGTTATCCCGCTCCGGTCGGTCAAAGCGCGGGACTTTTATGAGCTGTGGCGGCAAAAGTTTCCGTGCGCACCTGTTCATGTTAACTGGCCAGAACCATTTCTTTTCGGCCGGCCAGAACGCCCAAATGGAAACTGGGAAAGCGACCAAGGTCACATCCACACAAGTGTACTCCTTACCTATATGTTACACTGATAGAAAATGAAACTCTGTGAAGCCCAAAACAAAAAAAACTATGGCTTTATTTCTTACAACATGAAACCCTATTCTTTGTAACCTATGTGTTAAGAACGAAAAGAATCATTCACACGCCAAGCTTGCTGTGGTTGCAAAGATTGAGTTTAAAGTTAGGAACTTTGAGGCGTGAAAAGAGGAGGGTTTGGAACCACATGTTTAACGCGCGACACGTGTTAGTTTTGACAATTTTCAGAGTTAAGTCAAAGGACTTTAAAAGAAAGCAACAAATTAAAGTATTCTCGATATAACAAAGACATTGTTTACTGGTCAGTGTTCTCAGTGGAACATGAGAGATTACCCTTGGGATGAAAAGCTTCTTTCTGCCTTAGGTTAAACACTCAATAGTTCTCTTGGGTAAGCAAATACTCATGTTCCACTGAGAACACCGATCAACAACTATACGAGTTTAACGTGAAGTTCATGGAGAACTAAAAACAAACAAATCTTCCCTCGCAGATATCCCTGGCCACGACCCTCAGCTCAAGAATTTACAGCAGAAGATTACGAGAAATTGAAAAGCTGCAGATACTTGAGAATACCAAAGAGCCAACAGAACTTATCGGAAATGGACAAAGATGTTTTCGACGATCACGTTAAACAGTATCTTGCAAGCCTATTGCAACGCTAAAACTGTTTCAAACAACAACCTTTGTCAGTATGCTGCCTTGCTACAGTTAATTTTGAGTGTCGTAAATAACTCCCCTTACCAACTCTGTGTAAACCAAATGTTGACTGCAATCATTGCTATTGCATCGTTAAGGTAAAATTCTAAAATACCAGATTATTACTTCGTATTTGAGACTCGATTATCCTCTCACAGAAAACTAAAGTTTGCTTAATCACCTGCATCACATTAGTGTAATATTGAATGTTAACTAATCGAATGGCTGAAGATTAAAGATATTTAAGAGAAAGTCAGAAAAACAAATCCTAGCGTTGAGGTGTTCTGGTGCTTCTTGTAGTTAAACTATCGTTTACACAATACTTCATGACATTGCTAGCTTTCAGTCTAACAACGTTACCTGGCATTTTCTTTTATTTTTAGAAACAGAGCCTAGAAATCGGCCCAGCCGACGGCAATTATAGTTTTCTGTTAGATGCAATATTCATGTAATGTCTGGCTTTGCTGTGTGTTCGGTCAGACAGCCTTGTGCATCTTGCTCTTGACTGGTATTTCTTGGTGCTAGCGCCGACTTCTGCTCCTACATCAAATTCTTCCAGCCGTTGTTTAGCCTGCAAACAGCCCAACCCTTGATCGCTCTCTTTCAGATTAATTTTTCGCCGTTTCAGGAGTTCTCAAACGAGAACACTTTACTTCGCTTCCGATCTCGGTTTGCGTTCCGTGACCCCGTTACAGAGGCAGTGCGTGTTATTGTGACGTCACCATAGTTATTTGCATACTGTTGACAGGCTAAGTGAGAAAATTGTCACCGCTGATTTTAATGCAGAAAATAGTTTATCCGCGATAGTTCGAATACCAAAAGCTCCACGAACTTCGAGTTTTCGATTTTAGCAAGATAAATTAATAGTCCAGCAAAATGTTAAATAAAAAAAATGGCCAAAATTTTTGCTTTTTGGTCCGGTGTATCCTTAAGTGCTTGGCTGAAACCATATATTATGCTAAACACAGATCTCCGAACAAAGGCATAAATTGATTTTGAAAAAGATTTCTTTAAATTGATAAATAATAGCGTCTTCGGAAGAAAAATGGAGAATATTTGAAACAGAGTTGCTATAGGACTAGTTAATGACCGAAGAAAAGTTGAAGAACTAGTTGCAAAGCCAAACTTCAAACACTTGGCAATTTTTGATGAGGATCCTGTATCAATGGAATGGGTATTCTTGATTTATCAAAAGTTTTGTTGTACGATTTCCATTACAATTATAAAAGAAAATATGGTAAAAACGCAAAACTTCTCTTCACAGACACTGATTCGCTTTGCTATGAAACTGAGCCGACTACTTTAAAGACATATCTCCAAATGTCGAAGAAAAATTTGACACTGATATCGATAAAAGCCACAAATCAGGAGTTCTAACAGGAAAAAAGAAAAAAGTAATCGGGGTGATGAAAGATGAAACAGGAGGGAAAGATAATTGAAGGATTTATTGGATTAAGAGCTAAACCCTAATCTTATAAGATATATGAAGGAATAGAAGAAAAGAAGTGCAAAGGATTCAAGAAAAATGTGATAAAAACAAACTAACTCATGAAAGCTATAAAAACTGTCTGTTTGAAAGAAAAACTAAATATCAAAAAATGAATATCATTCGTTCTCGCGCCCATAATATTTACACAGAGAAAATTAACAAAGTCGCTCTGAGCTGTGAAGACGACAAAAGATAGATTCTCGAAGACGTGATTCACACTCTCGCTCTCGGATATTCAAAAACAAAGTCAAAGATGAGGACTCGCAGAGATCAGGCAAAGCTTTCAAAATTAAATATTCGTATTTAATTTTGACTAAAGCATTAGAGATTTTATGCCATTTTCAAGGTAGTTTTTGAGAATTTGGGAAATTGCAAAATTGATTATTTAGAAGAAGTGAAATGGGGTTCCTGGGTCATGGGAGAGTTTGCGAATTTGTAATTTCTGGATTGTTCTTGTTTTTCTGGGGCATTTGTGAATTTAGGGATCTTGCCTTGTGAACCAAAAACCCCATCTCACTTCTATTAAGTCGCAATTATTTTAGGCATTTACTACAGCCTTCAACGACCGCATGTCCATGTCGTTTGGTCATGTATAACGTAGCGTAAGCTCTGTAAAATATTTTTTCAAGAGTTTATACCTACATGGAAGTTTCGCACCGCGGGACCTCTTGATGGAATGTAGATAACAACAAAACACATTGGAGATTAAACGTCCTGTAAAATAACATAAATGCACTACGCGTAAAGTCAACAGTGTTGTGCTTACTGTAATAGTAGTCGTTTAAATATTGCTAAAAAGGTATAACGTATTTTATTATTTTAATTATTGCCGCTACACTGAATTCGAGTCCATAACACAAGGTTCAAACTTCACTTCATTTCAACAAAATATAACAATAGAAGAGCTAAGACGGTGGTAAAACATGCATTCTTCCTCGATGACAAAGTCACGTTGGAATAATTTTGCGCACTGTTAAATACCCCTCGGCAAGATGGAATACGATCAGTATCATCAACAAATCAAGCAAAAAGTAGACCAAGTTCCATGTTATGAGCCATGTCGCTCAAACCTAAAACATTACCGAACATACAAGTAATAAGCTGCTCTCTGATGGCTCTAGGAAGATGCTAAAAAAGCTTCTTAAAATTGCAAAAGAGCTACGAAGTCGAGACTTGGAACAGTTAAAGTTGTTATGTGGAGAAAAAGTTCCACGCACAGTGCTTCGACAGAGTACAACACCGGTTGAACTACTGAAAAGACTTCACGTTCTGGGACTGGTAACGTGTTCTAGCACAGACTGGTTGCGTTCGATGCTTGAAGAAATAGGAAGAAATGATGTTGAACGCGAATATTTTTCTTCTGATGGTAAGTTTAGTTATCCTAATCTTTGTTCGGCACTATTTCAGACAAAACGATCAAACCTTTTGCGTAATCATAACAGAAGTCATTTCGGTCGCCGATTTCTGGGAGGTTCCGCGTTAGGGTCTCAACTACAATGACAACTTACCAAGTTTCGTTTAGCAATTTAGTTTTAGTTTTAAAAAGCTACAGTATCAAGGGTCACAAGAACAATCAAGAAAAGATAAGTTTGAAATCGTTTCACAAAACTTAAAACGTAAACTAAACAGCAGCGAAGGTTTGGGATCCTACGGTTTAAACACAAACACAGTTTCTACAAACAGTTTTAATTCCTGAGCTCGAAGGCTTTAAATCAAGGCTTTAACTTTACTATCAGAATTTTTATGGCTTGAATGTTTGTTCGGGAGAATAAAACCAACCGTTCTTGTAGAACGGGGTCTGTTCACCTAAGCACTTCCTTAATTCCATCAGCAGTGAATCGTCTAATTTGCATAACTTTTTTTAAACAACTTGCAGTTCAAAATGAAAAAGACCTCCCTGTTTTCACAATTTTCATCATTAGAAACGTTCAAACAAATGCGAACTGGTGTGCACTTTAAAACACTGTAAGCAAGTTTGTGCGCTACAAACGGGGAATTTAGGCTCCATTTTTATGGTGACGGTACTTTTTACTTAACTATAAAATAGGATACCACGCCCATCAATCGCTAATGTGTGAGTCTCTTTCTTCCAGACCACAGTAAACTAAAACTATGTACCTGCATTTAGAAAAAAAAGCTCTGATATTTACCTAAAACGGTTAGGATAAGTGTCCAAATTTCGGTAAAAACTATCTTGTTGAGTATTCCGTACACAACTTTGACTGTGAACAGTATATTTTCAAATTTAAAGACGGTATCAACTGCGCAATTTTTGGCTATAATACTATCTTAGTTTGAAATTTCCGTGCAGTATTTATTCCAGCCCTTACACACAACATACATTGAGTGGGAAAACATTGAACCGCCCACCAGACCTTTCGCAGCGAAAGAAAATAATACAACTAGTTACGAAACGGTATATTTTAACTTGCAAGACGTGCATGGGTTGCTATGGAATGCCACTGATACATAAAACAGCAAGACACTTTTCTTCAAAAGGGCTGAAAGGGTCATGGAAGTATAACGACACACAGCTTATGAATAGCAAATTTGCTGAATCAGTTGGAGTTGTTTGTAAGTGGTTGAACGTAAGCTTTCGACGGATTATCGTTCAAAAGATATTTTAAGAAGTATATGGCATATTTTAACTTGCAAGACGTGCATGGATAGCTATGGGATGCCACTGTTATATAAAACAGCAAGACACTTTTCTTTAAAAAGACTGAAATGGGTTAGGGAAGTATAACGAACACACAACTTATGAAAAGTAAATTTGCTTTCAAACATTATCATCCAAAAACTATTCGTAAGTAGAAGTAATTGTTCAAAGAAAATATTGTTTTCTAGAATAATCTTCGCTAAACAATTATTTTTTCCAGACTCTTTGCTATTTCTTCGTATAAGGTGCTGTCAGTAACACAGAAAAACAACCTTGTTTCCAAGTTCAGCCTTTTACCCATTTTTAATTTTGAACGAAATGCGCCGGTTCAGAAAATCAATATTAGGTTGGCTAGACTTATTGGCTGAAGTTTGTAATCCTGAGAACCTGAGGTACGGCTTGCTGTCAAATCTACAAAACACTGCAGGGTGGAAAAATACCAGAGAGAGAAGAAAGCTATAACCCTATTCGTACTGTGTTTTGGCGATGCACGCTTGTACCAGAAAATGATCGGCATTCGGTAGATTGTTTGTAATAAATATGCATACATAAAGGAATGGGAGAGCAAAAATAAAATTTAGTTTGACGCGCTTCGACCGGTAATCTAAATGGGGCCCTTTAAAATCCAAGACCGATACCCAAACCACTCACTAGTCCACGCTAGATAACGCATACGAAGACTACCTGGGAAAAATAAAAAACATTTTAAAATGATTTTGGCCTTATGCACGCAATTTATAAGTACTTTCGCTTCCTTCATTTAGAACCAGACACGTCAACCAACAGTATCCGATTGGGTCTTCGTACTTCCGTTTCAAATTTCGTTCGTGTCGAAGAGCGCGAGCAGATCGTGAATTGCTTGACCAACGAGAACCATGCTGTGACTGTGGTTGTCGCAGGTAGTGGGATGGGCAAGACGGCACTGGTCAACGAGGTCGGGCATTGCCTTGCAGAAAGAGGGACCTCAATCGTTTACTTCTCCCTTCGCGAATTGCATACAGTTGAGGAAGGCGCAAGAGAGTTTCTCAAGTTGTTTGATCTTAGCCCTGGAGAGAACCCAGTAAAGGAAGTCGTAAACCTCGCCCATGAGCTGAAAGAAGAAACCGTTATAATTATGGACAACTTACATCACTTGATGGAATCGTCTGTCCCACATTTCGGAACGACGAACGACATCTTGACGTTCATTTCAGAAATCACAGCCTCTCAGGACGGTAAAGTGAAGATTCTCGCGACCTCCAGAGAGGAAAAGAACTCCGTCGAATGGCGCAATTTCACCCTAGATCCTCTCAGTAAAGAAAAGGCAACTAAACTGTTGCAAACTTTGAACAGTAATTTTTCAGCTGAAGAAGCTAATTATAGAGCAACACTTTTCAGTGGCTCGCCTTTGCATCTGAAAATACTAGCATCCATTAAAACTGAACTTTCTCTTCAATCCGTTCGAGAATTACCCGACATATTAGCGGTTTGGTTTGAGGAACTTGGAGAGATGAAGCACATTGCTTTGAAACTGACAGTGTTTCCAACAAAATTTACCCTGAATGAGGTGAAGGAGATTTTTTATACGACAGATAGTACTGACACCGTGAGAAATATGTTGGACGAACTGACTGAGAGGTGTCTGTTAATTGAAGACAAAGGCTGTTATGCCATCCATTCACTAATCAAATCCTTTCTCGAGAGCGCCGCAACGAATACAGATGGTAGGAAGGAAGTCTTGCAAGAAGCACGCGAAGAATTTGTTGATTTCCAGACCAGCAAACTTGACGAGATGTACAAACAGTTTTTAAGCCGTAATATTCAACCTGCAATAACAGAATTCAACAATGTAAAAAAACCTATCCATGAAGCTTTTCTGAAAGCAGTTCAGGGATGGAGAGCGATCCTGAACGAATTAAAGGAAAAGTGCATTGACAGCGCCAACCGAACCATCGAGTTCTTCTCCAAGGTGATGGGCAGAACGGAGCTCGAACACCTACTGCGGCTGTTTGCTGAATACCGTCGATGTCAGAATGACCAATGCCGTTTCAGTGGATGCTACACCTCCATCGGGGTGAAGATTATCTACAGCTGCACTTGCCAAGTGTTGTGCCCGGAAATTCAAAAGCGTGCATTGAAGTATCTTGAACAAGCAAACGAAGTCCAAGTTGAGAATAAAATATATGAAGGGTTCAGTCGAGCTCAGTGTTTAGGGAAGCTTGGTCGCTGTCATGCTCTAATGGAAACCTCTGGAGGAAGGAAAGAAAGAAATGGTACGAGTGCAAACGAATCAGATTCAACGAAGAATGAAGAGGCTATGCAATTAGTTCACAGTGCAGTGCAACTAAGACGAGAAGGCAGTAGTGACTTAGAAAATGTGATATCACTAGTCATTTCTCATCACGATGCAGCAGGTACAGTATTGATTACAAATATATTGCATTCTTGGAGTAAACTAAAAATTGTAAGTTAGTTCTTGTGCAAGCATTTCGACTGCGTAGCATCGTTTATTTTTTAGCATAATCATTTTCTTTTTCAACTTAAAATTCTTTCTTTATGCACTCAATTTTTTCTTTAGTCTATCTCTTCCGACACAGCTTACCACAGCTTTCGCGGAAAAAACCACACATTGCCATTTTGAAGTACAAACTATTACATATAATAGTTGTGGGTGTAATATAAATGTGGACGTACGGACATGAAAACGAAATCAAATATTTTCATGTTCACAACCACTTTTTCTTGTGTCATTTGCAGCAGTTCTTAGTTACAAAGGGCATCATGACAAGGCACTCCAAACACGTGAAGGACACGTGCTACAAGTTTACGAAGGATACCTTGGTTATGATCATCCGTTCACAGCTACGCTCCTTAATTGTGCGGGTAACGATAACTACTCCCTCGGTGATATCGATACAGCAGCATCACGGTTTCGTAAAGCGCTGGACATACGTAGGAAATACTTAGGCGAGAACCATCAAGAAACAGCTCGCTCATACCATGACCTTGGAAAGTGTCTTGCAAAGAAGGACTACCAGCAAGCTCTGGAAATGCTGAGAACAGCGCTTGAGATTCAACAATGGGTAGATGATATTCCTCACGAGGAGTTAAAAACGTACAATGAGATTCTCAGTATACTTGAGACACAGCCGCAGGTTAGTGGAGAAGAAGTGAAAACAGTGCAAAAACAGTTGAAGGCTTGTAGCAAAAGGGTTACCAAGGTGGGAAGGCACCGTTCCTTCAATCAACGCAAGATGAACGATAGTGAGAAATAGTAATGCCATTTCCTATATACTTTTCAACATTGCATTCAGTCAGAAAAACCATCTCAACAGATTGCTTCAAAGTGTGCAGTGAACTTCAAAAAATGCTACAAACATGTGCTTTAATCGCACTCCAAAAGTTATAACACATGAGTACAATCCAGAAGGTCAGACCATAGACATAATGTGTTACCCATGATAAAACTTTTTCTATGTTAATCAGTTTCACATTGTTCAAAGTTTTGTAGCACAGCTTACAAAAACGATGATTACCTTTTCGTACCACACTGGGATGGTAGATTAGAGAAGGGTAGTCACACAAGTAAATCAGTTTAATCGCAAATAAATTTGAAAGCTCACAAAAGATGAATTTTGTTATTTCGGGAGTACCCTTGCAATGTGCGTTCGTTTCCAGCCGTCATTAAGATCCTGTTGTATTCTCAGCGTTTGCTTCGCCATACCTTTGCTAAAACATTACTGTCTTCGTAACATCCCCTCTCGTAAACTTGAAGAGGAAGTGGCGAGGTCACTGGCAGGAAAGGTAGAATCACCTTCTAAGTTCGCAAGGCAAGCTCTAGTGATCGTTGCCCGGTCACGATCCGCAAACTTTAAAAAAAGTTGACACACTTTGATGCTGAACTGATGACACGATTACATTAGAAACAGTACTCTAAAAAAACAAATAAACTTTCGCTTCTTTGAAAAACCGCTCTACGAATACAGAGCCTATTCCTTTGCTTTTTGGATCTTACAACTGTACCATATTCAGGATTTTAAAAACCCTATAAAAGAATTAAAATATTATTCCAACATAATTTTTATTTAAAGTCTTTAAGGGATTTTTTAACTCTGACGGTAACTAAGCCCATCTAAAACTCCATTCCAATCTAAATAACTGTATTTAAGAGACATTTTAGTTATTGATTTTCCTTTTGTTTCAGCGACATGTAAGTGGTCTGTACAGTTTCAATTTCAGTTTACGTGAAAGGGTAAGGGTTGCATTTGCAAAAAATATTCTGTTTTCCTGTGATTGTTTAAGTGTTGTAACTTATTGTTTGCTCAATTTAAAATACAGAAAGGACTGGGTTATGGCCATGAAAGCCACACGTCGTTTCAACGTGACCTTCTAGCAACTTGCGATTGTTGCTTCGATTTCTGCTCGCCACTGAAAATCTAAAAATAAGGAAAAACCAACTAGATGAATGTTTAAAGATAACGTATTTCACCTAAAGTTAACTGAGTAGTATCTCGTAGGCCTTAGCAGTCTCGAGAGACTCGAAGGTGATAAAATTACGGCAAACCAAATATAACAAACCATGCTTCTTTTAAGTCAACTTAAACGATTCCACTATCAAAATTAGACATAACATTGTATCATCTTTTGACAAAGGAAGCTCCTACAGTTGATGAGGTGGTTGTAAACTAATACTAGTACTATCAGTTACGAAACCAACCAAAAACCTAGAAACTCAAACCTAAAGGTAGCAGTAAAAAAGGGTATTGTTTAATAAAAACGCAATAAGTGAAAAGAAACAATAATAAAATTATAAGAGCCGAAAAATCTTCAAATGTAGTCTGAGTTTCATCTCTTAAACCAACTGGTCGAACGTTTTTGGTATTGAGTGTAAAACAAATGTCAGGCTTATGGGGATTTCAATTTAACTTTCGGAATGAAAATGCCGGTCATGTGATTAGCTAGAGTGCCTATGATAACCAACTTGAGTTGTTACCAGCTAAAAACGTAAATCGTGGTTTGAGGCTTTTCATTTTTAAGTATCAAATTCGAATATATATTTCATTTCTTCATTCAAATAAGACCAAAAACTACCTGAAGTTTTTGGGTTTATTGTCCTTATAGTTATCTTTTAACCTCAATTAATTTTTTGTTTCAATGAACTGAAAATATATTAGCGGTGTTGTTTTAAAACATTGTCGTTGTTATTATAACCGCCACGCTGGGAACTCACTAGACAAGGTCAAAACTTCACCTCGTTCCAGCAAAATACAGCAAAAGATGAGCAAGCAGTGTAACAAGCATTCTTCCTCGCAGTCAGGGTCTTGCCATCACGACTCTGCGTGCTATGGCACATTCCTCGGCAAGGTGGAACACATCATAAATATAAACAATGTTCGATTTAACTCCGGCAACAATTTGATCATTTAGCAAGTTTTAAGTTAGGAACTATGACCAAAGCAATTGATGCTCAAACCTTCAAACATTACCTACCATATTTGTAGTAAGCTGCTGTAAGGCTCTTACAAGATGAAAATTACAATCCGTGAAACAGCAAGAGCTACAAACAAGACTTCGAACTTTCTTTATTATTAATATTTTTCCCTTTAATACTATTTTTTGTACATAAATGTAGTGTTTACAGCTTACAGAACCGTATTTGATCATGAAGAAACTAGTATAAGAAATAAAGAGGTTTTTTTCTTCTAGATATGACTCTATAAGCATGATTAACCATTTAAAAATGAAAATGAAAAAGAAAACAAAAAAATTAGATAACTATACAAGAATATTAGTGAAAACACTTGTATACGCGCTAGTTTACAAGTATGTTTATATTTGCAGCCAAGACACAAGATTGTTCCATTTGCAATAAAAGGATTCTAAAGCTCCTCTCCTTTTTGCAATGTTCAATTCTATTATCAGTGTCTTTCGTAAGTTTGCTAAAAAGATGTTGAGACTGGGTTTTATATGTTTTGCTCTGCAAGTGTAAATCGTTTGTTTGCCAATTAAAACAACATGGTTAATAGGTTTGAAGTGACCCACATTGAAGAGACCAAACAGAACAATGAATTCGTTCAAAAGGCCAACGTTTATTTGAAACTCTTTTAGCCAATCTACCACATCGCTCCAGAATGACAAAGAAGGGGTGTAATGAAACATTTTAAAAGTGTGCTATTGTTTAGACTTCGAACTTCTAAAGCTGTTATGTGAAAAGAAAGTTCTACGCACAGTGCTTCGACAGAGCACAACACCGGTTGAACTTCTGAACAGACTTCACGGTATGGGACTGGTAACGTGTTCTAGCACAGACTGGTTGCGTTCGATGCTGGAAGAAATAGGAAGAAATTACATCGCACATAATTTGTTTTCTTACAATGGTAAGTTTTCTTATCCTTAGAATTGTTCGGCATTATTCCCGACTCTTTAGACACAAAGATCAATCAATTTTTTAGTTCTCATTTGCTCAAGTGTGCGTCGGATGTAATTCTGTCGGAAATTTCTGGTGAATGTCCCGCGTTAGGTTCCCAATTAATCTAATACTTTGTCAAGTAGCGTTTAGCGTTTTGATTTTGAAAACCTTCTTTATCAAGGGGCGCAAGAACAATCAAGAAAAGATGAGTTTAAAACGTTTCTAAACAACAGTGAAGGTTTGGCTTGTTGCGGTATAAAACAAACACAGTTTTTATACATATTTTGAATTTCTGAACTGAAAGCTTTATAAATGTAATTTTCTTCTTCGGTTTGAATACAACTGGTATTTGGTATAATTGTTCGGATATAGTCAACATAGTAAAAATACTTATATATAGAGCAGCCGCTCTTGTTATCCAAGATCATTTAACTCAACTACTTCCTTGTTTTGCATCAGCAATGAATCGTCGCATTTACATAACTTTTTAAACAGCTTTTTAGCTTAAAAGTTTGAACATTCTTCTAATTCATTATTAAATAGTTACAAGTACTAATAATGTTCAGCCAAAGACTGCAGGTTTTAGAGTATAAATTTCATTCTTTTTGACAAAATGAATCAAAAAACATATATATCACACAATACTACAATACATATTCTACCAATCCCCGATGGGTGGTTGCCTTACTTCCATATTATAATAAACTAAAAATGTGAAACTGCAGTAAGAAAAGCCGAAGTTGATATACACCTAAAACTGACAAATTAAGTTACCCAATGTTGGTAGAAATTGCTATCTTAGTTTGAATTTTCCCTGCAGTCTTTTAATACTACAGCCGTAGTATAATATGGATAAAGTTTGAACTATTCATTTCAACTTGAAATACGTGCATGGATAACTATTGAATGGTACTGCTACATCAAACAGCACGGCACTTTTGTTCAATTTGAATGTGCCTGGTCAGTAAAATATATTGAAAGAAAGCGTCTAAACTTATGGAAAATAAAATTGCTCAATCTGTTGGAGCTGTTTTGAAGTGGTGTCTTATTTTAAAACACCTGGGAAAGCTTGCATTTAAGCTTTTCAGGCTGTGTGCAAATTAACAGTTTAACAGTTTATTCGCCATTTATAGAATTTACAGCATTTGTACAATATTTGTTTTTTTTTAAAGTAAATAATGGCGAGGAAGTCAGTTTTGAAGCCTTGGGGCTTATCAGGGAATCAGACTTCCTCCTAT